>PVJS01050329.1:0-14356 GCA_004027185.1 Glis glis | reverse complement strand
AAAAAAAAAAAAAAAAAAAAAAAAAAAAAAAGAGCCTTGAGCTCCTCAGCCTACCCTGAATTGAATTGAAATAAGAAAGAGAGGAATATATACTCCAGATTGTGTGTTAGGTTTAACCAAGCTGCTATACATTTCCATGTACAAAGTGACTCATTTCAGAAGGAGAAAAAAAAAATCACATTTCCTTGGGTAGCTCAGAGCTTGCCCTTGATTTTTTAAACCTCAAAGCTAAGTTCTCATAAATCCATGCTTTAAACATCTGCACATGCTAGATGATATCTTTATGTGGAGATGTCAGAATCCAACACAGGAGTGTAGTTATTTCTGTGGGTTAATGACAACCTAGTACCACATCAAGCTGAGGCACTAAGAGTCATTGAATAGAATTCATCAAGTCTTGAAATAAGCAGCCTGGATGGAGACCTGGAGCCATGTGACTGCTGCTCATTGTCTTTGAAACAATTACCAAGCTGGAGGCCATTAGCATCCTTCACCAAGAGAGGAAGTTTTGCCCGGCTGTTTTTGGCAGGCTGGTGAGATATTCTGATGGCTTCTCTGTGGGTACCATTTCAGAACCAGGTGAATGTGTCTGTAAATTGGCTTCCTAGCTTAGCTTTCTCATCACTTCAATCTGGGAATTAGTCTTTTTTTCACACAGTTGGTTGCATTACTTGCGTGTTTTAATGTTTGCTGTGGTTCTTTGGGATACCGAAAGCAGACTTTTGACTTCTTCATTGAATCTCACATCCAACTGTTTAGGATAGCCAGGCAATATCCAAGCCTGCTAGAGAGAGGAGTTCTTCATTATTGGGGTAGAGTAAAGCCATTGAGTAAATGGATAGTTTGGTTTCTTTTGAAGTTAATAGTCACCCTTGTTTCCAAAAACAGTGAGGTTCCAGATGTTTTATAAATAGCTATTTTCAAAAGTAAGTTAAAGGTTAGAAAAAAACTACATATCCCAGTTGGATTTGAATACTCTCTGGTCACCATTCATGATTTTTTTCTGTTTTTATAGCACTGCTTGCAGACAGCTCATGTCCTATAATAAGAGTTCACAGTTTTGTTTACTCTACAAAACCATGGTTCTAGAATTTCCAGATGCTGAAATGTTTTAGAACATATAAAATAATATGTGTTTATTGCTTTAAAATATAAAAACAAATCAATGTCCTTGTCACCTGTCATGTTCAGGGACAGGATCATTGATCCCCCATGGTTCGGCTGCTGCATCATCTGGAGGTTGGGAGGAAGGACTAGTACAGCAGTTCTTCATTTCTGCCGCTAGCACTGACCCGCTGGAGTACCAATACTAATCAAAAACCTTATTTCCCTTCTTTTTCTATCTCTGGATGGTAAGCGCATCTCCTTTTCCTTGCAGGGTGGCTACAGGTCTCATTAAGCCTGGGGAAGCAGCTGGATGCTTGGTCGGAAGTCACTAGGCAAGTAAGAATCTCAATTTACCCTCTGAATACGCCAATCGCAAAGCCAAGTGGCATTGCACCCTTTTCCTGGTTAGATTTCACAAACCTTTATTAAAAGGGGGGAAAAAGAAAGAAAAATGCTTCCTTTTTATGAAAGCAACAAGATTTCTATTTATGTCTATGAATATAATTTGCTCCCCAAGGGTATGGCTCAACTTCTTGGAGGGACTGTCTAAGGAATGAGGGGTCAAACACAGGGAAAGCATTCTTTTAGAATATGAGCAAATTAGTTTGGGGTTAGGAGGTCTGTGTGGGTTTTCCACAGCCCTGTGCGAGCTGAATTCCCAGGGACGAGGATCACATAGCAGTTAAAAGTGATATTCTCTTTGTGTACTGGGTAAGGGCATGTCATTTCACGCATCATTTATAAACTCTCTGCTATGATGTCATAAAGTCACTCCCAAACACAATCCAAACACAAAGAAATGTAAGAAGACAGCCAGATGTGGTGGCGCATGCTTGTAATCCCAATACCTAGGAGGCTGAGACCGGAGGATCCGGGTTCGCGGCCAGCCTCAGCTAATCAGTGAGGCCTTCCGCAACTTACTGAGACCCTGTTTCAAAATAAAGAATAAAAAATAGGGCTGGGGGTGTAGCTCAGAGGCAGAATGCCCCTGGGTTCAATCCTCGGTACCGCAAAAAAAAAAAAAAAGAAATGTAAGAAAACAAGTTCACACTCTTTCTTTGTGGACCACTGATAGTCTGGGTCACATAATATCTGGATGTAGGGTGCGAAGGGACCCTCACAGCAGCGGGGAGATGACTCAGCAGTTGGTTTTTTATGTTCCAGGGTATGTTTGATGCATTTTCTCAACCCAAGCTACACTGAGCAGTTTCTCCTTCCTCTCTTTTGGCGGTGAAAGGCAAACAGGAGCTTTTGTATTTCCAAAAGTGTGCACAGATGCAGATGGCTTTGCTGTCATCTTTGTGGTTAAATGTGTGAAACTCGTCTAGCAGCCTTTTCTCAATGTCAGCTTCACTCGGGAGCCTCCTCGGCAGGCCTTTCCTGGGAATCCTCAGCGAGGGTACACTTGTTTCAGGCCCAGAAGTCTAAATGCTAAGGCTTGTCGTGGGAAAACACGATAATTCCGTGGAGAGTCCTGAGGAGTCCCCAAGTTTGGGGATGGAAACTCACCTCACGACCCTCGGGGTCCTTGGCTTCTGTGTCGAAAAGAAGTTCAGCACATGCTGGTCAGAGACAAAGACAGAGGTTTATTAAGGGAAAGTGGGGATACACATTCAAGGGAGAATGCAGGCCACCTCGAGAGTGTGAGAGGGCCTTGGGGTCCTTGCAATCCTTTTCTAATAGGGGACCTAGAGAGGGGGGTGGCTAGGGGCACATGGCGGGGAGGGGTAACATGGAATGGGTGGTCTCCTTTCTTTGAATTTTCAGGTTCTTGCCATTTCATTGGTGGGTGCCTAGTTTGACAAAAGGTGGTAATTCCTTTGGGATTTTTTTTTTCTCCCAGGAAGTTGAGGCCTGAAGAGGGGGTGTTTGAAGGGCTTGACAAATGTTAGACTTCCTTCTTAAGCATCTCAGGTGTTTCAGGTGTGAAGCTAGGCCATTATGATTAAAAAGTGTAGGCCTGGCCTTCTGAGGACCCAAGTAAAGGAGAGGCCAGATGGACTATTATTATTAAAAGTGTATATAGGCCAGGCCTATTGAAGACCTTTGCTTAAGAAAAGGACAGGCCAGGTCTGCTATTATAATTAAAAGTGTGACCCATTTAGGGCTTTGTCTAAGAAAGAGCAGGCTCTGTAAAATGAAGCTAAGGATTATGAAGTTTCTAGATTTTAAAACTATATTTTCCCTTTCCTTCTCAATTTGTCTCCTGTCTACCTAATATTTTGTTTCTTCTATCCTACCTCAGGTTCATGCTGCTAGCCTTCTTGTTCATTCTCAGTTATTTCCCTATGGAAGTCATGCTTCTTTGCTTATTTCTAAGGTGTAAAATAATCAGTCATAGCTGGGTGTGGGGACACATGCCCGTAATCCCTATATTTGGGAGGCTGAGACAGGAGGATTGCAGGTTTGAGGCCAGACTCAGCAACTCAGCAAGGCCCTCAGCAAAGTAGTGAGACCCTGTTTCAAAATAAAAAATGAGCCAGGTGTGGTGGCGCATGCTTGTATTCTCAGTATTTGGGAGGCTGAGACAGGAGGATTGCAGGTTTGAGCCCAGTCTCAGCAAATTAATGAGGCTCTCTGCAACTTAGTGAGACCTTGTTTCAAAATGAAAAATAAAAATAGGGTGGGGGAGTAGCTCAGAGATAGAATGTCCCAGGGTTGAGTCCTCCATGCCACACATATACAAATAAGTAAATACAAATAAATAAATAAATAAACAAACCAATTGCCAAAAACATGCCTTTCAGGCCGGGCAGGTAGCTCAGTGGTAGAGTACTTGTGTAGCATGTGTGAGGCCCTGGGCTCCATCCCAGCAGTGCAAAAATAAACGAAACTCCCCAGAAATGTGCCTTTCCTCCATCTTTGAACATTTCCTTTCCAGATCATCACACATGCCCCATAAAGCTCTAAATTACTTTCTGCCCTTTAGGTTTCTTAATGATCCTTATGTTCAACGGATGCTATTCATACCAAGAAATGAAACATGGCTTTATGTTAATTCTGCCACAGCTTAATAAGCTCATGTTTAAACATGCAGTGGATAAAGAATGATGTAGCTTCAAACAGGATCAACAGTGTGGTCAGAGGAAGGCCAAACAACTGTATTACAAAGTGACCCAAACTGCCATCATGTTTTGATATTTGTGTCCAGTGGGTGATCTGCCTCCCTTTTTTGTCATTCAGAATTTTATAGACTTGGAAAGGTTAACTGGACTTCACCAGAGCTGCTTAGTGAGTGCAGTAAAGGGGGCGGCCTTGAGGGACATTTCACCAAGGTTGTGTTGAACTCGTGGCCTCATCTGGCACCTTTAGATCATATCACGATACGAGCCAAAAGTGTATGTCTCATATGGGAGTTGATAAACAAGTTCTACCTCCAGCTCCTGAGCTTGCTGCTCAATTTTTGAGGTTCACTGTTCTTTTGATCACATAGTTTTTCTCTAAACTGGGCACAGTTCTATTCTTATTTTTAAAATCATAAACATCTTCCAAATCTTTTCTTCTATTGAGGCAGGAGCATAGGATTAGGTTTAAGTTGGTGACTGCTAAAAGAACAGAACTGCCCCCCACCTCGTGCTTGAGATGAATGGCAGGAGGACCTTCCCAAAGGACATCCATTGCTTGTGACAAACCCCAGGAGTGCATGGAATCAGGGCAGGCAATGTTGACCACAACTGCTTGCTCCAAAGGAACCAGGGATCCTCATGTAAATGCATGTACATGTTCAAAGGTACACCCAGAAAGAGACTTAATACATTTTTAGGCATATTTTTGACCCTGTGAAAATTGGTGCAGATGCAATGAGAGATTGCAAAATAGCTTATGAATATGCTAATTTCTAGCCCCTGAACAGGTACATGCTGTCCACCCCTCAATTTCCTTGCTATGCTGCCTATGGGGTAGCCACCTTGTTGTGTGAATCAATGCAACATATACTGCTTACTAACCCTCTTTGTTGCCTGTGTTTGATTTTAATCTTGCATGAGCTAAAGAGCCCACTGAGCCAGTGACACTATTACATTCAGGTCTTTCTTGTTTCTTAAGATACAAATTTAGAGACAAGCTCCTGGTTTACTGATACAAAGTCTAGTCTCATTAATTTTGTATGAATTTTACTAGTTTATAGACTAATATACAGCTCCTGGGTGGGTGACTGACTTTTTCTTGACATTTCTATTAACCACCAACATATAATAAAATCCCATTATAATTCTTTTATCATTTATAGAGATTGACAAAGCCTGTATGCAGTTCAAACAAGCTTTATAATAGTAGTTTATATATTATAAAATTATATAAATTATTATAATTACAAATATAATAGTAATATAATAATAATTCTTTATAATAGTAAAATTGGGGACTATAGAAGCCCAACTATAATTATTCAATCAGTCATAAATCATTAATCGGCCAGGCATGGTGGCGCACGCTTGTAATCCCAGTACTTTGGGAGGCGGAAACCGGAGGATCTGGGTTCGCGGCCAGCCTCACCTCTCTCTCTCTCTCTCTACTTAGTGAGGCCCTCTGCAACTTCGTGAGACCTGGTTTCAAAATAAAGGATAAAAAATAGGGCCGGGGGCGTAGCGTGGAGGTAGAACGCCCCTGAGTTCAATCCCCGGTACCGCAAAAAATAAAAAATAAATAAATAAATCATTAATCAATAAACTTGCATTGTATGGGAATTCCTTCCTATAACCACACAGCAGGAATCTATACTGACAAGGAATTAATTGCTCCATGGAATAATCTAATGTACTTTGGATGATTCTGAACTATTGGAAAAACCTTCCTTCTTATTGAGGTTCTTGGTAAATGTGTTAGTCAACGTTTTGTCACTGTGATAAAAATACTCAAAGAAAACAACTGGACGGAGACAGGATTTATTTTGGTTCATGGTCTCAGAAGGCTCAGTCCACGGTCGGCTGGCTCCATTGCTCTGGGTCCGAGGTGAAACAGAACATCATGGTGGACATGCACAGCACAGCAGAGCTGCTCAGCTCATGGAAGCTGGGAAGCAGAGAGAGAAGCAGGGAGGGGGCTGGGGACAAGATCACCACTTAGGACTGTATTGGTTTATTCATTAATTCAAGTACTCATGGAAGCTGGGCACTGTGGCGCAGGCCTCTAATATCAATACTGGGAGGCTGAGGAGAAGGGAGGATCAGAGACTTGAGGTCAGCCTTGGCAACTTAGTGAGACCCTCAGCAACTTAGCAACACCCTGTTTCAAAATAAAAATAAAAAGGGTTGGGGTGTAGCTCAGAGGTAGAATGCCCCTGGGTCCAATTCCCGGTACCTGAAAATAAAAACAAAACAACAATAAAATACCATGGAAGCCAGAGACTGGGCTATACCTTGAGCATCCTTGTGAATAAACAAACAAGGTATTACTTTTAAGAAGTTGATGTTTCAGTGGGAGAGATGAAAAATAAACAGTGTGGTAGGAAATAAGCGGAGGGATAGACTGGGGAGTGGTAGATATGGGTAGGTGACTGTCAAACTTAGTGATAGTGTCTACATCTGTGACATGTAAACTAGTACCTACAGTAATGCCTGTGGTTTGAGAGGAATCCAGCTACTCACAGAGCTCGGAGAAAAGCACTCCAGACAGAAAGGAAGAGCAAATGCAAGCAGGAAGGATGAGCATGGCCTGGACAAGAGCAGAGTCGCCAGCTCCACCTCAGCTTGGTGCGCAGCAAGGGAATGGGTGGCATGGATCATAAAGGACATTTCAGCTCATAATTTGTAGTGCAGGTTTCTTTTTTCTGGACTGCCAATATATTCAGTTTTATTCCATTAATAAATAATCTAACTGCACTGTTATCCAATCCACATTTTTCCAGAGTGTTCACAAAAATATCACGAGCAACTGTATGATGTATCATCAGAATCTTGATTTACTCTTAAGTAGAATTTTTCCCATGTATAATTCAAAATAAACAAGTAAAAAAAGTACCTCTAGGATTTTTTTCTTAGTGAACTGTGTTAGCTTATTTGTTGAGTGCTTTTTGATCATTTGTTAATGGACCCATTATAGAATTTTATAAAGGATTAGAGTGAAGTCGAGCAGTACATAGTTTCTAGAATCAATGTCTTTGAAATTTGGGCCAAGACTTTCCCTATCTGCAGTCTATTTAAATTTCTTCCATTCCTCCTTCTTGCACAAAGATGAGCACAAATGGTTCTTGGTTGAATCTACAAGATGGTTCAATACTCGGTGATATAATTTGTTCTATTTAGAGCAATTAGATTCTTTCTTCTACTCTACAAATACATCAGGGTTGTTCTGGTTCATTAGGTAGGTCACCAAGCCAGAGTCAAGTCTCTCCGTCTTTCCCCCTTGCTTTAAACACAGCCTACATGTGACATCAAAGTCCTCTCAAAATTAACAATTAAAATTTTTAATAGAAACATTTTATTCAACAAATAGAATTCCTAAAATACCTCCCAGTATCTTTAGAAAAACAAAGGGAAAGTGGATATTCACTTTTGTTGTTTGCTTCTGCTGACACCAGCAGCCCAGGGTGTGCAGACATTTAAAAGGAGAGAAAAGACACTCCTTTTTTTTTCTTTTTTTTTTTGCGGTACACTACTTCTAACAATTGGGAGGACGTGTGGGGAGGTGGTTGTATAAGCCTGTTGAGTCCATCTCATGTGACCATAGGACCTGGAATCTACTGCGCTGTGACCGTTAACTCTCCACATGTAGGAGCTATGTGAGAGGTCACCTTTGTGATTTACGAGAGTGGAGCAAATTTGCAACAGATATCTTAGATTTCATAGAAAACTAAAAGTGAAAATGACAAAGTCACTTATTTATATGATCTCGTCCCCTGATTTCTTATGGGAGGCTGAGAGAGGAGGACCGGATTACAGGTTCCAAGCCAACGCATGGTACCTTAGTGAGACAGCGTTCCAAAAGAAAATATGAGCAGGGCGTGATGGCTCATGCCTGTAATCCCAGTACTTGGGAGGCTGAGAAATGAGGATCTCAGGTTCGAGGCCAGTCTCAGCACTTAGTGAGACCCTTAACAATTTAGTGAGACTCTATTTCAAAAATAAAAAAATGGAAAGGGCTGGGGTGTCGCTCAGAGATAGAATGTATCTGGGTTCAACACTCAGCCAAATAAATAGTATTTATTAAATAGTAAAAATTAAAAAAAAAATGGTTGGGGGTACTGCTCAGAGGTAGAATGTCCCTGGGTTTAATACCTAGTACCATAAAAGGAGAGAGGGGGGATGGGAAGAAGAGGTTGGAAAGTTCATCTCTGAGGCTTTTCCCAGCTACAATAAATACTCTGTAAGAAAATTTTCTCCTCCTGAATAGAAAGTTTGATCTTCTTTGTGAAGATTGAAGCAGAGGATGATTTTTTTTCTTCAGCAATTTTCTGTGCAGCTTTTACATGAGGCATTAGAAAATTGGATCAATTTTCTTTGGAATTTTCAAAGAACTTTTAAAATAATTTCCATTTACCAGTTAATATCCCCTTTATGCCATACGAGGTAGTGCTAGGCTAGATGTTAAAAATGATTAAAATATAGGTGGTCAGTACCAGGACATTTTCCCAATTGAAGGATTTCTATCTTACCGCATGTAGGGATACTTATAGCCAAATACTGCATGTGAGAAAATCTGCATTAAATCTGTGTTGTCCAGTTTGAAAAAAACTTTTTTTTTTCAGTACTAGGGATTAAACCCATGGGCATTCTACCTCCGAGCTACACCCCCAGCCCTATTTTTTTATTCTTTATTTTGAAACAGGGTTTCACTAAGTTGTGGAGGGCCTCACTAAGTAGCTGAGGCTGGCCACGAACCCGGATCCTCCGGTCTCAGCCTCCCAAGTACTGGGATTACAAGCATGCGCCACCACGCATGGCAAAAAGAATGTATTTTTATTGCAGCAGCTTATCTATGTATAATTTGGTGGAAAATAAATAATTTTTAGGCCTTGTAAAATTTTAGGAACATCTGTGAAGAAATGGTGCTAACCCCTTTTTAAATGTTGGTTTCTGCTTTAACTTGAAATGTTCTCATTTTATCCAGAAACTCTGTCCAGAAATTGCCACTACCATGAATTCCAGTGGAACTTCATATACCTTTCTAGCCCAGAGACTTCAACACAAAATAGTCATAGAATATGTAGTCAGACATTAAAGGTAAATTATTTCAATGAATTTTTTAGCCTCCTCAATTTTTATGGGATTTTGGGTTAAACATCATTTGCCACTTAGGATATTCCTGATATGGAACAAATATTAAGATTAAATTTCCAAAAGAAAATATTTAGTCTCTATAATTTTTAGCAAGGGATGGAGGAAAGGTATGAGAGCAACTGAAGGTTGTATCAGCCTGCATTCTGATTTGAGCAAGAGGAATAGGGGAGAAGGTGAAGAAAAGAGAGAAGTAATATTAAATTATCTGCAAAACATAGCTGCAACATGTTTTGTTTTAAAATAGCATGCATTACCCTTCTCCAAGCATGTGTGTGTATGCACGTGAGTGTGAGCACACACACACATTATAACCATCCGGAAAGCTCTGAAACTTTTATAACTGCATTTCCTCCAAGGCAGGTAAGAAATCTGAAAAATGAGAAAAGAATTTGGGTCCTAACATTCAGCCCATGGCATTTCCTATTCTAATACAGACACACGTTGTTGAACTTTCTCCTCTTTAGCTGGCTGTGAACACAATGTGTGATTTGTTATTCTCCTTAATTCCTCAAGAAGCAAAAGAGATGCCCTTGGCCAATTTACTAGGAAGCCATCTATGTCTGTTGAGGAAAAGCAGTGGGGGGTGTTTCGTGCATGCATCTGCCAAGACGCAGCATCCGGGACCCTTGTGAATGCCGGGTGGGTCCTCATCCTCTCGGGCTACAGACTATCATTCTAATAGAGAAGCAATTCTTTTCTGTCTGTTAAATAAAACTAGCTCATCCTTTGTTCAGTGTGAACGGATGCTTCTTCTTTACCATCTCACATTTAATTGTTGTGAAAACTTATCTCAAGGATTCTCCATATCTAATTTTCACATTTTCTCCCAGAAAGCATCTGTTTCATGCAGGTGCTTTTGAGCAGGTTATTTTTTCTCCTGTTTCTACCCAGGAACAGTTAGTGTTATATTTATTGAGGGCACCGATGTTACATGTTTGGTGGCATGATAAGTGTGGTACATTGCCAAAGTGAGAAACTGTGGGGTCGGGTATTCTAGCGGTGAGGTGCTTCCTGGTGTGTGTGTTGGTGTCTGTGATGTTCTAAGGAGAGCCTAGTGAAGAACACACCCAACAAAAGAGGGATATGGATAAAATGGGTTCCCTGAAAAGAATTCTGAGCATGGCACATTTCCCATGATTTTCTGCAATTATAGAAAATTCAGTCCTGGTCAAATAATACAATGCATTCAGAAAAGAATCACTGTAAAAAAGCATATAAATAAATGTAGCACAATGCTGGCTTTCTTTTCTATTATACAGCATAGACAGAAACATGGGATTTGAGGCATCCGCTCTTTTTGTTCTGTGTGTGGGGGGGGGGGGCTGTACTGCGGATTAAACCCAGGGGCGTTCTACCTCTGAGCTATATTCCCAGCCCTATTTTATTTTTTTATTTTAAAACAGTCTCACTAAGTTTCTTAGGGCCTCCTTAAGTTGCTGAGTCTGGCCTCAAACCTGTGATCCTCCTGTCTCAGCCTCCCAAATACCAGAATTGCAGGCGTGTGCCATCACGCCCGGTGAAGCATCTGTTCTTTAGTGAGTAATCAAGTAATGTGCAAGACGAAGCTTTCAGTCTGGGAAACAGGGGTCACCTTGTAAGAGATGCTGGCTTAGAAATATGTCTGACTTTTTAGCATTTTGATCAAGTAACCAAAGCAGTGCTGATCAAGGTAGAACATGACTTTCTCAGGTCATAAACAGTTCATCCCAAGCATTAAGAAAGTCAGAAAGTATGGTGGGAAAATCCTCAGAGAACTCAGTGTCATGGGTATTTCCTCCCTTCCAAGTAGATCTTGTTTTTCTCTGCAATCTAATGACATAAACCTCATACTTGTTACCCTACACCACTTCCTGGGACTTGAAAATGCCATGCCCCATCACCAAAAGAAATAAGAAATAGACCAAAAGAAATAAGAAAAGACCAGGGTGCTTAGAGGGAGCAGGGGGAGGAGAAGCTATGAAAAGGGGACACTGGTAATGTGCTCTGGAATATAAAGTATCTCCTTTCCAGGGGAGGGAAAGCCACCAGTGGCAAAGTGATACTGTAAATATTTTTTTTCTTTCCTGCTAATATTAAACTGTGTATGAAGATCAGAGTGGGTCATGGATATAGCAAAGATGAATAATTCACAGCTATAATAGGGCATGTTTTTTACTTGAATTATTTTGAGTCCTACTTCAAAATTATGAGATACTTTTTAGATCATAAGTACTTCTTAGGTAAAAGAAAAATTCTGTTGGCTGATGGGAGGTTCAAGAGATTAAAAAAAAAAGAAGAAAACGAAGAAGTTGTTCCTTTGTTTGATTTTTAGGACTTGGAAAATTACAAGTGTTTTTGAATTATTGCTCTAAAGTTGAAAATTGTAGCAACTGATTTTAAATAGCTAGCACTTGGTTAAAACTGTTGCTGCATTTGTGAGAATTAATTTTTAATTACCAATGAAGGACAATTTCACATTAATCTAGTCAGACACTGTTCTTTCAACTCTTTTTTGGTTAAAATTAAAAATCCCATCTCATCTCGGTCCTTTGAGTGGGAATGTAAACATAAATTAAAATAAAGAACTCCTGTTTCATTTAAAAAATTATGCCCGTAGATTTTTATACAATCCATTGTGTGTCATACACATGCTACCATTTTGCATTTTTAGTTAATGCTTCTGCTAGGAAACAGAAGGAATACACGGTAATTGAATGAATCAATGAGTTGAGGTCATTAGGAAGCCTGAGTGTGCTTCAGAAACTTAAAGGCCAGTGACTCAGAGAAGCAGGTGGCAGGGAACAGGAAGTAGCCCGACCAGCTGTACCAGAGCCGGGTGGGTGGCGGAGGCGTTTGGCCAGAGCTGAACTCCAAAGCAGAACCGCGGATGGGACACTTTCAGGAGATCATCTATGCAGGATGACTGCTTCAAAGGGAAGGCTCTTCTTTCCGGTGCAAATTTTGAGTGGGAAAGCTGCAGATCGCCAGGAAAGCCTGCCTGCTGCTCCCTTTTTGGTAGAAAGCGTCACTGCTGGAGGAGGCTCCTGCTGGCCTCTCCTGCTGTACTGAGCTCACAGCTACACCCCTGCCTTATGCACAGCAGAAGCAGCTCTGGGCACCTAAGACCATCCTCTCCTCAGGGTGAGGAGGAGGGGGTGGGAGATGGGTGGAGGAGAGAGGTGTGATCCTGGGTCTGGAACTAGAATTGGAGGGAGAAAGGTGTCTGCTCATTAAAGAGTCCATGGGCCCCGGAATACCAGGAGCTGCGTAGGCGCTGGGGATATAGTGAAAACCTGGCAAGGACAGTTCCTGGCCTCGTGGCGTTTATAGATTGATCCTGTACAGTAGTGAAGCTGGACTCAGCTTGAGGGATTATATCTATGTAAAACTGGCACGACGACCAGCCACATGGTGATGTGAAGGTATACACAAAGCATCTAGCCCAGTGTCTGGCTCATAACAGATAACCAGTAAATCTTTTTTCTTTTCTTCCCTCTTCCCTACTGAGACTTAAACCTAATAGTCTATGTAGAAACTTTTGAAAAACAATAGACAGATGGTCAGTGGCAGATTCCTTGTGTATATAATCAGCGCTCTAACATCTTCGTTATCATCTAGCGTCCCCCTCCTTTATTCCACCGCCTATTTCCTTTCAGTGATGATTTCATTTCTTCTCCAAGGTTGTCCTTGATGTTCTTTTTAACCTAATTCCGCCCACATGCCATATGCTGGAGGGTGTTGGTATAGAAGAGAGGCGCTGAGATTTGTTCTGCATCCTGCACCTGCCCGAGGCTGGACCAGCCTATATATAGATAGAAATGAGCAGCAGGAATTTCTGAAATGTCAAGCTAAGGGAACAGGCCGGTCCCTCTACTCCGTTGGAAGTGTGCAGAGTGGTGGCCCTAGACTGGCAGGGCAGCGCTTGCAAATCCCTGAGCACAGGTGAAGAGACTCCAGCTCTACCCATTCCATCTACACCCATTCTGAGCCATCTGAGCTTCTAAGGGTATCGCTCAAAACAAGACTGGGGGATACAAAGAGAGGCAGGAAGGCCCTACTGCTGCCTTTGTGATAGAAGCTGTAGGATCCTGAGTCCTGCTCACTTGATTCAGTACCACCCTCTACCATGCATAAGCTGTCTTTCCTGTGTCAAGCCCATCATGAATGGGAGCCTACCTATCCTAATCTTTTAAATGGAATGCAAGTAATAAAGCATCTCACATAGTAATGCCCACCCTTATAACAATGCCAGGCTTTCCTCTTTCTGTTGCTCATGTCAAAGGCTTTGGTGTCACCCTTAATTTTTTATTTTTTTCTCCTATTCCAGTGTAGCTATTAGCATATACCCTTCACTCTGTATTCAAAACATATTAAGAATTTGAGTCTAATCTTGTCCCTCACTTCATTTACTTCCTAGGGCACCTTTTCTGAGAGGTCAGCCCTGACCATCCTGTATCATGGCCTCTTGTCTTTCCCCTTTGTTCAAGTTATTTTGTTCATGGGACTTATTTCCATTTCATGCCTATTTTCTGTGTCCCTGTGATGGTCTGAAAATTGATATGTTGAAATCCCAACCCCCAAAGCGAGAGTGAGTTTTAGGAGGTGAGCCTTTGGAGGGCTCTGCTGTCATAAGAAGGGTTAGTGCCCTTATAAATCTGGCCCGTGGGAGCTCATTCAGTTCTTTGCCAGGTGACATTAGACTGAAAATATGGTCATGTAGCAAGAGGGCTCTCTCCAGACACCTCATCTGCCAGCAGCTTGATCTTGGATCAGCCTCCATAACCATGAGCAATAAATACCTAGTGTTATTTATAAGCTATGCCATATACATATATATACATATATATAACCACATGTATATACCATATATACAATATGTACCATATATATACATAATGTTTTTTTTTTAATTGTGGTACTGGGGATTGAACCAAGGGGCTTCCTACCTCTGAGCTACACCCCCAGACCTATTTTATTTTATTTTATTTTATTTTATTTTTCGGTACCGGGGATTGAACGCAGGGGCGTTCTACCTCCGCGCTACACCCCCGGCC
>PVJS01050328.1:0-14356 GCA_004027185.1 Glis glis | reverse complement strand
TGTTGGTGGGATTGCAAACTAGTTCAACCACTGTGGAGATCAGTGTGGAGAATCCTCAGAAAACTGGGAATGGATCTACCATATGATCCAGCTATACCACTACTGGGTATCATACCAAAGGGATTGAAACTAGAAAACAACAGTAATATATGCATACCCATGTTCATAGCAGCACAATTCACAGTGGCCAAATTATGTACCCTTTCTTTTAATCCTCTTCTCTATTTCAATATTTCTTCCTCTCTAGGGCTAACCCCTCCCCTGGAATCCATTTCCCTCCTGCCATGTGAAGCAGAGTGTTTCACCAGTTCTTGTCTCCCTCCTGTACCTTCAACCTTTCTCCACAGATGACCCCTTCCCAGCAACATAATTGACAGGACACACAAAGGGGCCACCAGGTAATGGTTAACAGCCTGGACCGGGACACTCAGGAGCAAACCCTGACTGCCCCTCTTTCCTAGCTGTGTGGCCTTAGGCTTTTTCTTTTCTATCTGCAAAATGGAGATAATAAATATCTCCCTGTATGATTTAAATCAGTGAATATACGTAAACTATTTAGAACCGTGCCTAGTCCATCACTGCTATTATGTAAGAATTTGTTAAATAATTCCACTTGGTATACAAGCCAAATACACTATCTATGCTTCCTAGGTCTCACTTTCCACTACAGTCACCACCCTATTCTTTCTTCTCTGATCAGCTATGCTTTTAAAAAAATGTATTAACCTGTGTTAATTGAACATATTAGTAGAATTCTGCCTGATATTTCAAAATACACCCCCTGCCATCCTTCCCACCTCTAGTAATCACTGTTCTATATTCAGGTTGACTCTATTTTAGCTTCCACATCTGAGAGAGAATTTGAGGTTTTTGTCTATCTACATTTGGTTTATTTCATTTAATAATGTTCTCCAGTTCCACCCATTTTACTGCAAATGACAGGATTTCATTCTTTCTTATGGCTGAATAGTATTCCATTGTGTACATATGCCACGCTTCCTTTATCTGTTCATTCACTGATGGGCTCCTAGGTTGATTCTGTATCTTAGCTGTTGTGACTAGTGTGGCAATAAACATGAGCATACAGGTATCTCTTTGTCATGATGATTCCATTTCCTCCTGATGTATGCCCAGAAGTGGGATAGCTGGATCATACGGCACATCTATTTTTAGTTTTTTTGAAGAAACTCCACATACTGTTCTCCAGAGTGGCTGTACTAATTTATATTTCCAACAATATACAATAATTCTTTTTCTTCACATCTTCATCAGCATTTGTTATTTTTATATTAACCATTCTAACTGGGTAAAATGATTTCTCATCATAGATTGATTTGCATTTCCCTGGTGGCTAGTGATATGGAGCATTTCTCCATGTATTTGCCAGCCATGTTTTTAGAAGAGTCTCCTGTTTTAAATTTAAGTGTGCAGTTAAGTCTTATTTCATGTAAATGAATGGGTTTATGCAGCAGCATTTGGCAGTACAGGTCTCTGGGGGTGATCATTTGGAGAAAGACACCTTGATCTGATGAAATGGCTATTGTTTCTCCTTTCACCGTGCCTCTGAGTGTCTTTGTCTAACCCACTGACAAAAACAGTATAACTAAGTGGTGCCTGTAAACAGAATAAATTATAATGTCACCTGAAAACAAAAAGAGTCTCCTGCAGTTACACTCTTCACTTCCTTCGCCTTGCATTTATAGCCTAACTTGATGCAATTGGACCTTCCTAAATCCACTCTTACCAAGTGTGCTACCGGAAACTTTCCAGTTGGATCCAATGGGTGCCACTGGATCTTTATTGACTTGTCCTTAGTGTTTAATGGCACTGGGCAGTCCCTCCTTGAAGGGCTCACTTCTAGCTCCATAGCACCATCTCCCCTGTTTCTCCGCCCAACAATTTACCACCCTCTCCCCCCCTTTTCTGCTTCTTTTCCTTGGCCCCGTCTGTCACACAGAGATGTCCCCAGGGTTCTGTTCTAGGTTCTCCCTGCAATTGAAGGCACTAACAGAGCTTTGATTAGCATCTACGTGCAGATGATTTTCAAATCTCTATTGCTATCCCAAATCTCTTTCTCTCTGAACTAAGACATGTAAAGCTAGCTGCCTCCTTGGATGAGGAGCTAAGCCTAATAAGTTCAAAAGTGTAAATAGTGTGTCACCTCCCTACTGAGTTCCCTCTCATAGAAAAAGGGACCAGGATGCACCCTGTTGCCCAAGCCTGGAGCTCAGAATCACCTGTAGGATGAGCCCCCTACCTAAGTCTCCACATCTGACCAATCATCTGTTGGTGCTGATATCTATCTATTAGTTAGTTAGTTAGTTAGTTAGTTAGTTAGTTAGTTTTGTACCTCGCCTACAACTACCTTCACTAGGTCTACCTTCATTTCTGGCCTGGATCAACATGCCCACCTCCCTGCCTCCTGTCTTGCCCACTACCCTCCTCACTGAAGCCAGAGTGATCTTTCTAAAACTCATCTGACTCTCTGTCTCCCTGGCTGAAAGCATGTCAGTGACTCTCTGTTGCCCTAGAGTCAGCTCTTAACCCAGCATCCGTGCGTGGTTCTGGAGGTCGCTTGCAGCAGCCACTGAGCTGATCATTAAAAATCAAGGTGTTTCAAGAGCTGGTTCTTAAATTGTTGGTAGCTGAAATCAACCATAGAGGGTTTCCATTCCCACCATGGAAATCAGTTGGTGCCCCCGGAGTTGTTTAGCAGCACACTCTAGCTACCCAGCCTCATCTCTTAGCACCCTCCAGCTGGACCTGGGCTCTCCAGCAATACTGAATTTCTACTGCTGATTGTCTCCACACACTAATACCCTACTGCCTCCGAAGGAATCTTCTTCTCCTCCCTCTACTGGCTGTCTTCAGTTCATCCTTTAAGTCTTTATAATAGCAGCCACCTCCTCAAAGAGACCTTTCCTGATGTTCTTCCCTGAGGTTGACTAATGCACTCCTTCTATATGTTCCCACAACATCCTCTCCTACATAAGTCTGTGTCTACCTCTGTGACTATAAATAAACCAGGAGCTTGCTATTTGCCAAACAATGTAAGAAGAGTTGAAATGCATGACCTCATTTAATCCTCACAACAACTGTATGAGATAGTTACTGTCTCTGATGAAGAAACTTGGGCTCAGACCAGTTGTCCTTTGTGCACAGTTAGTAATGCACCATTTACCCAATGTCTGCTCTCTGTGTACATTGGACTTGCCTATTTATCTGTCTAAATCACTAGTCTGTAAGCCCCCTGAGGGCAAGTGCTGCCTTAAACATCCAATAGTTATTGCAGTACTTGGCAAATGGTAAGTGTTTGACATAAGCAGAAATGGAATAAGTTCATTCCAAGCTGCCAAAATAACTGCTTGCCAAATTCTACATTATAACATCGATAGCTGTTTCCTCCAACATCATATAAATATTCATAAATTCTCCAGAAACTTATAAATAATGCTGACTGGAAAGTTTACCTACTAATCTCCACAAATAACTGGAACAAGACTCCTTTTTCAGGAAACAGCAATTAAAAATGCACCTTAAGCTGCTGTCAGTGGCCCTAACCCCCCACAGTTCCCTCCTCCTGGAGTCCTAGGAGCTGGGACTTCTCCGCTAAAAACTTGGGCTTCCTGAGGTTCTGGAAGCTGTTCAAGCTTTTTTTTTCAGTGTTTTGTTTTTGAGTTGTGATTTCTCCATGACCACTGCTGAGCTTCGTTTGACTTTTTCTCATGATTCCAAAACAGCAGCCAAAAAACAGGATTTTGAAATTTAATCAGGGACGAAGGTTGTGAACCCGGGACCTCTCGTGGTGCTCTGCAGGTTAATAAGACTCAGTTTTAAGTGAGTGGAGTTTTATCCAGCAAAGAATGTCCCTCAATGAAATGATATTCAATTGGAAGTGAAACTGCTCCCACCTGACCTCACCTCTTAAATTTCTTCAGTTGGGATGCCTGTCTGTGGCACCCTAGTAAAACACAGCCTATCAGTGGTTTCCTGGGCGCTGTCTGGTGTCTCACTGTGTATTGGTTTGAAACTCCCTACGTGGCAAGAGAGTTTCTCCTCTTGTGAATGTGACTGTGTGCTTTTGTAGCCATAGAAATGGTTTATTCCAGCCATTAAAAAAAAAAAAAAATCCAAATCAAAGAAAAGAGGCCAGGCAGTGTGGTGCATGCCTATAATCCCACTACTTGAGAGGCTGAGGCAGGAGGATCACAGGGTCGAGATCAGCTTCAACAATTTAGCAAGGCCCTCAGCAACTTAGTGAGACCCTGTTTCAAAATAAAAAATAAAATAAGGCTGGGGGTGGAGCTCAGAGGTAGAATGCCCCTAAATTCAATCCCCAGTACCAAAACAAATATCAAAGGAAAGGATATTTTTCAGTTTGGTCAATTAAAAATTGGCCCTCTCTCTCTCTCTCTCTTTCTCTCTCTCTCCATGTACAACTAAGATTGCTAGAACTAATTTCTCCTAAAGACTAGTTACCAGAAGCAGAGAGGCAATAATGGGAAACCACTCCATTTTAAGAAAACCAAAGCTAAACCATCGTAGAAGGGCTTACTCTCCCCTCGAAAATGCACTTGTAATGTAACACAGACTGAAATACATTTTTATGACAATTTTGTAAAAAGGGCCCTTTATCTACTTTGTATTCCCATACTTAACCTTCTTGAAGGAGAATCTTTAAATGTAGGATATATGAAATGATAAAAAATATTTGTTAAAGATTAAATAAGCCCATTCTTTACTATATCATATGTATAATGGACAGTAGTTTGTATTGTTATTATTGATGCCAATACCTATAGAGAAGACGTTTTGATGACAATTTCCTTTTATGTTTAATTTTGTAAAATTGTGGGTCATAAACTATATTTGCAGAGAATTGCTGGATACAGCCATCATGATATCAGCAATGTATCACCAATGAAGAACTGGCAGGTTGAGTGTAAACTTAAATTTTGGGTCTTCAAAATCAACTTCTGAAAAAAATCTTTATTTTTTAAATTGGGGTATAAAATACATTTAGTAAATTCCCTGAATCTTAAGTACACAGCTCAATCATACTTCACATGTGTATACAGCCATCCACAGCATTTCTAGCTTGGGAGAAGTCTTCTTTGAGTCCACTCCCAGTTAATAGTCTCCAAAGATAACCATTATTCTTCACTCACCATAGATTAGTTTTATCCATCCTTGAACTTTATTTATTTATTTATTCATTTATTCATTCATTTATTTTGTGGTACTTGGGATTGAACCCAGGGGTGTTCTACCTCCGAGCTATACTCTCAGCTCTATTTTATTCTTTATTTTGAAACAGGGTCTCACTAGTTTGAGGAAGGCCTCACAAGTTGCTGAGGCTGGCCGTGAACACGTGATCCTCCTGTCTTAGCCTTCCAAGTACTGGGATTACAAGCATGTGCTACCACACCTGGCTCCATCCTTGAACTTTATAAAAATTGTGTGCTTTTCCGTCTAGCTTCTTTCACTCAACACTATGTGAGATTCACCTATGTTGTTGCACTGGCAATAGCTGGCCTTTTCATTGTTTTATAATATTCTACAGTTAATGAACATTTGGGTTGGTTTCAGTCTTCAGTTATTATGAATATAGAAACTATACAAATTTTTGCACATGTTTGAATTGAACATATTTCTCTTGACATTCCTCTTTGAAGTGGAATTTGTGCATTATAGAGGAGGCTATGTTTAGAATCTTGATCTTTAGTTAATTTTTTTAAATCTAATGGTAGGAGGGAGAAAATTTCTCTTCTACTGGTGTCTATTATATTACTTGACATTCTTAGAGAATAGTTATAATTGTGGTTGGCCAAATTGAACAGATGTGCCTCTAGGTAAAATGTTAAGGAGTAAGTGGATAAGGTCAGAGGGCACTTGAACTACATCACTAATATATTGTGTATAGGCCAATGGGACTTATTTAAGTAATTTATTTGAGCCTCTTGGGAAGTGCCAACATTCCAAATATTCTGGTGATTAAAAATTCTTGTAAATATGGGAGCGCTCTGATCAGACTCAACTAATAGAACTTTGGTGCAACACTCAGCTCCCTATTGACTCCAAGTATGTTCTGAGAGCTCCTGCTCAGGGAAGTCAATGGTGCTCTTATCAACCTTTGCCTTTCAACTGGACACTGGGATTTGAAACTTGGGAATAAAAAATTTCTTATATATTACTGCATCCACAGCACCCACCTTCAAATAAAATGTCTTCTCTCTCTTTGAGTTTTTCCTAGGTTTGAATTAAAGTCTTTGTGTAGAGAAATCTGGTGCCAAGTACAAGTTAATAAAAAATTGTGCGCTTATCCTCTGGGGAAGCTGAAGTCTGACCAACTTCCTCACATTGTAGAAGTGTTTCTTCTTTCTCTGTAGCTCCCTGTCCTCTCCCACCCTCCCCCAGCACCACACACAGATGATTCATGTTTACTTTCGCTGTCCCTGTCTTCTTCTGCTAATCACTTTTTTTTTTGTAAGATCTCTGATAATGCAGATCTCTAACAACCTTCTCACATCCCACTGGCATTAGGTCAATTGTACAAGGGTTATCTTGGGGTTTTGTCTAGACTTAAAAAAAAATCCCGGGAATAGTTCCAGGCTTTTAGATTAATTGGGCAGTTCTGGAAATCAAGGCTGCTTTGGCCATTTTTCACTTGAATTACCGTATTTGTTGTTGGCTCTTTATATCAGGGTGTGCTGCTGAGAGTTTCTGCTAACACAGGATGCGACGGCTTGGATTCTCCTGATATTGTTCATTCTGATGTCATTTCGCCTTCATTTATAAACCTTTATTTAGGTTTCTTATAAATGAACGAATAAACATTAGACCTTTTCTACAAAATTCTACCAAGTCCTTATCATAAAGACCAGTGTGAGCTGGGCGTGGTGGTGCACGCTTGTAATCCCAGTACTTGGGAGGCTGAGACAGGAGGATTGTAGGTTTGAGGCCAGCCTCAGTTACTTAGTGAGGTCCCCTGCAACTTAGTGAGACCCTGTTTCAAAGTAAAGAATAAAAAATAGGGCTGGGAGTGTATCCTGGAGGTAGAATGCCCCTGGGTTCTATCCCCAGTACTGCAAAAAAAATAAATAAATAAATAAAAGACCAGTGTGGCCTTACCTTCTTTTTGTCCAGTTTAGCTTGGCTTCAGAGGACCTTGGATCAGCACAGACTGTTATGTACACCACATAGCCAACCACTCTTCAGTGACTATGAAATTCATTCCTAGGTGGGACTCTACATGCACAGTTCCAAACTATGGTGACTGCATTAATTTTTTCAAACTAATCAGTGGCATGTAGCAACAAAAGAAACCCAAATGAGCTGAGGGTAATCAATGTGTCAATGACAGGGCCAGGTCCTCTCTGTCTTTAGGAGATGGGGGACGGGAGTTGCTTCTTGTTAAGTGGCCTTTTGTATAACTTGCAAGGAGAAAGAAATTCTGAGAGTCTCCCATGCCAGACACTCTGCAAACACAGGGCATGGGTTAACTGAAGTTCGTGATTATGCAAGTGATCCAACAGCTCTTCATAACCAGAATGGGGAATTCCTTAACCTATGGGTTTTAGGGGTTTTACAAATCCCTGTCCATGCTGAGGGAAGTTTTTTTATGGATGACTGGAAGGGCTGAGCAGCTGAATTTAAAAGACCTTTCTGTCTTGAGTTATTGTTGGTTCGACTCCTGACTATTTTCTCAATTACTCCTTCCTATGTTCTTCAGCCTTGCCATGTCTGTCTCACTAGTATGTAGAGCAGCTTGTTCATAATTTACTTATGTGCTTCTCTATTCTTTCTTGGTTGCTATTCTCCAGATGGGATTTCTCCTGGGTGGCTGTTCAGTTCTTTTGCTGGCTCTTATCCTGCTTGGGCTGCTTGCCCTTCTCACTTTTCCAGAAACTCCTAGCAACATGCTTAGCAACATGCTCCTAATTTTATACCTGGCACCATTATTTTGCTGAGTCCTTCGACATATCACTTCAACTCCGAGTCAGTTCTAGACTAGTCCTACTTTGTTAGGTTTCCGAATCTTGTGTGACCTCACTCTGAATCTGATACATAGACCAAGATTCACTAAGGCACATATGATCATATCTACAACATCTCTGTACAGTTACATTAAACAGATCACACTGACCAAAAATCATGATCAGGATGATTTGGCCTACAGATCAAGGGATAAAAATAAAATCAAATGGTATACAAATGGTTAATCCAGAAAACCAACAAAGAATTGCGGGAGAATCCAAGCTTGCTTATCTAGTTTTTGAAGAATAGCATTTAATGGTTGATTAGCATCTCTAAGGTAAGGAAATATATGTCAAAATCCTTTTAGGGTTTTGGACAAGTTTTGTAAGATACAAAATAATCATAAATCTCTGATTTTCAAACTATAGAATGTATTTAATACATATCAGTTATGAGATAGTTTTTATTTATTTCTTGATCAAATCAAAGGAATTGTTTCTGATTTTCTTACTTTAGTAAAATAAACATAACACAAACTTAACATCTGAAACATTTTTAAGTGTTTACTGCAGTGATATCAAATATATTCATAATGCTATGTGACCATCGACACTATCCGTATTCAGAATTCTTTCCATCTTCCTCAACTGAAACTCTATATGGATTAAACAATGACTTCCTATTCTCCCTTCCTCCAGCTCTCAGCAACCACCATTCTACTTTCTGTCTCTATGACTTGAACTTCTTTAAGTAGGCCATGTACGTGGAATCATACAGAATTTCTCTTTTTGTGATGACTTATTTCACCTAGCATTATGTCCCCAAAGTTCATCCACATATCAGAATTTCCTTTATTTTAAAAACTGAATAATATTTCATTGGTATATATATCATATCATATCCATTCATCCATCAAGGGATACTGGGTTGCTTCCATGTTTTAGCTATCATGAATAATGCTGCTATAGACATAGGTGTACACATATCTCATTAAGACCTTGATTTCAATTATTTGGAGTTTATGCCTAGTAGTAGAATTGCTGAACCATGTGGTAATTTTAATATGTTTTTTGAGAAATCACTATACTGTTTTCTACAGCAACTATACACTATATTACTTTACATTTTCACCAACAGTAAAAAAAAAAGTTTTCAATTACCCCACACTCACACCAATACTTGTGATTTTTATTTGTCTGTTTGTTTCTTTAATAGTAGACATCCATGGGCAATGAGAATACTAATTTAAAAAAAAAACTGTTTTGTAAAAGACTTGATATTTCCTGTGTGAGAAGAGAATGGTTGCCTGGTGATTAAATATAACTCACCTCCTAAATAGCTATGACCAATTTTTTCCACCCTTCTTTGCACACCCACTTCCACCATAGAGATGGAGGTTGTTCTTCCAACACCTTGAATCTGTGCTGACATCCGACTGTTTCAACTAATAGAACAGTGTGAAAGTGACATTGTGTCAGTTGAGGCCCTGAGCTGCCATGTCAGAAGTTCAAGTGACTTTGCTGGAAAGAAAGATCAAGTGAAGGAGTGCTAAGTGTCCAACATGCGTGATGAAGAAGCCACTGTGGACCTTCAGCTCAGCCGAGCCTGTGCATGCTCCGGTTCCAGTAGTTATATGACCACAGCTGCAGGAGAGACCCCAAGTGAAATCTGCCCAGAGGAGCTCAGTCTACTCACAAAACTAAAGGAGACAGTAATAAAGTGTCATCTTAAGCCGTGAGGCATCGCTGTGGCTGGTGATACAACTGTACAGAACTGAGAAGAGTCCTGAGATTCAAGACAAGGCAAGAATCCAGATCAAACACTTCCCATGATAAGTTTCATCTCTGCATTTCCCTCTCCACATTCAACTTAATTGGCGTTTGCCCAGATATTTTATTCATAACTTTAAAAATGAATGTTGACCATTACTGTTAAGCCTGAGTCTTATAAATGTGTATCTATATGTAAACTTAAAGTTTGTTTGTAAGTTTACTACATAAACACACACAATTCACAAAAGCTATTGGCCCATCCCAACACCAAACTTGTGGAGTTAATGGTGGGGAATCCCAATGGAGATCACCAAATTTTACAAATCAATGATTTATTGGGCAACAAGGATATGGCCTCTGATATATGCTCTTGTTCTGTTTCCAGGAGAGAATACCAACACTAACAATTGTTAGTGGCCCACTAACAATAGCCAGCATGATAATCTGCTCTCTGGCTTCCTTGAGAAAATATCCTTCAAGACAATTTGCTACGTGGCTTCCAAGAGAAATTTATCTTCTGCCATAACTAAGAGACAGATCCAACACCCAGGTAGTAAAACTTCCTAGATTCATAGCTTGGCTTTGGAACATCAGATCAGTCTCCCTGCTTAACCTCTCTGACTCTATATCCGTATTTCAGTAATTGGAACTTTGATCTACTTACTGGATCCAAAAATAGAAAGAAAGTGTTACGTAGAGAAAAGAACAGATAAAAATATATTTTACATTCATTACAGAGTAGACATTTTTACATGTCATCTCCTAGTTTAGTGACTAGGTACTTTTCTTCTCCCCAGTGCTCGCAACACAGCAGATGTCCCCCAGCTCATCTCATTGTCAATCCAGAATCCAAGCCACGTCCTCAGCGCTTCTCTTTCCCTCACTTCGTATCTGCTCCTTCCTGGAGTCCTGTCCTATCTCCAAAGCCATTCAGTTGTACAACCCAAAGGGGGAACGATTCAATAATAATGTTATAGTATGTGAATTACATTTCATTAAAAATGTTATTTCAAAATTCCTAAATATATCCCATCTCATCACCACGGCTGTCCTCCTCATTCCCGCCTCTGTCTTCTCCTGCCTGGAGAATTGCAACCACTTCCTAACTGCTTCAGGTCTTGCCCTGTTGTGTGAATTTAAACAGTACTACATTGCTGTAACATCGAGGGTTTGTTAGAGTATGACCTATGGCTTCAATTGTCATCTCTTTACATGTCCCACAGGTCTATAGTACTTAGAAGTAATTATATCCTAAAAACATACATCACAGAAATATTTATTTGTTGAGCAAAAGCATTCTTGAGCCTGTTCTGCTTTAGTTCCAGGTCAGGAGCGAGGCTATTTAGGGGCCTGTGGATAAGGTCTGATGATAAATTTAATAATGCTGTTTGCAATCAAAGAATGGGGAGGTAGAATACAAATCTGGACTTTTAAACCACATGAAAGTGGATTTTACAGCTGCACTTTGAATCCTTGGCACTCTTGTTTTGCACCTCATGTGTCCTTTCTACCTAGCCTTGTGTCTTTTTTCCTACCTCATGCGTCCCTCCTGCCCTCTCATGAAACATGTTCATCCTCGTTTCAGAGGTTACTACACTTACTGTGATCTTGGTTTTGCTTCTTCTAACTATGACTCCATCCTTCAGTCTCCATAATTCCCATTATCAAGTATATCAAAAGATCACCTCCATTCCTTAAGTTCATCACCAATGATCTCCTCTAAGCTCAGTGCTGCTGTCTGCATTCTCGACCTCCTGGTATTTGACGCCATCGACTTCCCTCTCCTCCCCTCCCTCTCATCTGCCTGAGCTCAGCTGATCCTACACATGGTGTCCTCTTCTCACCATCAGTGTTCTTTAACCTACCTCCCCTGGCTTATCTTCATCTTCCCGTACCCTACATGTGGGTAGACCCCAAGACTCTACCTTTTGGCTGTTCCTGGGTTCAATCCCTAGTACAGCTCTCTTTCTTATTCTTCTAGTTCCATTAAGGGCACCACCTTTGGCCACTTTCAATTTCTTTCTTTCCCTCTCTCTCCTTCGCTTCCCACCACAACCGGCTCTTGCCCTGTGTTGATTTCCTTTGCAGCTCACCTATGCATGTTCTGCCCCATTCACAACATCACTGCCCTGGTTCTGGCTTCCATATCTCCTGCTTTGACTCTTTAAGTAGCCCTATAAATATCTTAAACTTCTCTCCAATCCATTCTTCAGCTAACTTCCCAAACCTCCAGTGGCTTGCCTAAATTCCTTACTTTGGAATTGAAGACACTATTATTTCTTTATGTTCTACCTTATCCTCCGCCAAAAGTAGACTTTTCACTTTTTCCTGAGTACGTCTTAACACTCTTCTGTTTGCCTTTTTCTCAGTTCCTTCTCACAGAATCTTACTTACTAGTATAAAGGACACTTCAATTATAAGAAATCCCTTCTTCCTTTATAAAATGTTGCTTGCACCTTGTGCTAAAGATTGTAGTTATTTATGTATAGTGTACTTCTACCAGTATATTTAAAACTCCTTAAAAATGAAATTATTTACCTAGTAGATTTTGTTATTATTCCCAAATATTCACTGACTTCCTGATACAGACTTATATTTGTCTGCCTCACATAATAGATTTGGCTACATCACTGGCTTTGGCCAATTAAATGTGAGCAGAAGAGATGTTTGCTACTTCTGATCCACTGTGTGTTTCTGCCATCTCTCTTGACCTTTTGATTCCCTACCACAAGATTGGCTTGCCCCAGTTAGTGGCTGCTCCTCCTGCCTAGATCCCAGAACAAAAAAGAGGGGGAGCAAAGCTACAGCTCATTCAACATGGACATTAGCATAAATGAAAAATAAACCATTGCATCATAAATTACTGAAATCTGGGGTTGTTTGTTATAGCAACATAACTTAGCCTAAACCGAATCACCTTCTAATCCAATTCAACAAATATTCCTTCAGACATTCAGCCCATAATACTGAGAACATCCTCTATGCCAAGACTGTTACATTAAATAATTTGTAAAGCAATTATCTTGGTTTTGAATAATAACACAAACAGCTTTTCCAGTTGCTACAACACAAAACAACATGTCACACATCTATTGGAAGAATTATAAACAAAGAGCTACTAGGTTTCAGGAAATAGAAAAATAGCATTATACTGGAGGAATCAGAAAAAGTTACAAGAAAGAAATATTTGTTTCTTCACCACATCCAGTACATAGGATGTTTTATGGATGTGTTGAATAGACAAATGAATTAATAATAAATCAGAAATAGATGAGTAGCTAGTTGTAGTCAATAGAGGCTGACATTTCTATGTTAATGAAATCATTCTATTTGCCACATCAGGGCAAGTGAAATGTTCCGGGGCAAAAGCTAATGGGACTTAAGAACCCATGAGTGGGTGAATTTGCTTTAACTAGATCCCATGGTGAAGGAAATCTTACTCATCGACCCCAGCATCTTTTAGGCTCCAATTATCTCTGGTTAGTCATGTGGCTTTTCATATGATCTGCTGCTTTTGGCAGACTACTTAAGCAAGTTTCTCTCACAGTCAGCAACTAAAGGCTTCCTATTTTGTTTTATCCTTGATGGGAACCATCAAGCAGAAGCTGCAGGGCCTGTACTTCCGAGTTCACTGAGGCTCGGGGAACTCAGCGGGGTTGGCAGAACATAGACAATCCCTCCAAAGCAGGCAGATCGAGCCACCTTAAATAACCTAGAACAGAATTTTTAGAAGAAAAAATTTCCCTCCCTAACTCTGACACTTGCTTCCAGGATGATTCAAATGATAAATGCCCTTTTCCTGGGTTTATAAATTACAAATGCAAGACTTACTTAAATAGCTTAATAACACACCCAATCTTGCAGACAGGAAAATATGGGGCACAGAAGGATGGGAGGGCCAGAAGTGAACTCCTGCCCCTGCTCTCCCCAATCTATGCTGAGCAGCGGGGCAACATATCTACCTTGAAGGTCTCTCCAGCTCTGAAATCCTGTGAGTCTATGGAACTACGCAGATTCTAAGACTCGCTTCTGGGAAGGGCAAGCCTATGCTCTGGGAACAGCCTACTCTCTGGGAACAGCCTGCTCTCAGTTGGGCATTTTCCAAATGTCAGTAGGATTGAGGATCCTTATCCCTCACCTGCAGGGCTTTTCTAAATAAGCAAGATAAGTTTAGTGAAATGCAAGCCCCAGGAGTTACCATAAGGTGATAACAGAAACCTCACACATATAGGCCTGAGTCCAAGTGCTTTATGGTTAGTTACATCTTCTAATAATGCAAATAGTGTCAGGTGTATTTAAGTGGACTCTCCCCTTTCTAAATAGAGACCCACCTTTCCTTCCTTTTTTCCTTCCTTCCTTCCTTCCTCCATCCCTCCCTCTCTTGTCCTTTTTTCTTTCTTCTTTTTCTTTCTTCCTTCCTTCCTGCCCTCTTTCTCTGCTCCCCTTCTCCCTACCTCTCTCCTTCCTTTCTCCCTTTCTTCCTTCCTTTCTTTCTTTCTTTCTTTCTTTCTTTCTTTCTTTCTTTCTTTCTTTCCTACTGAAGATTGAACCCAGGGACATTCTACCTTTGAGCTACACACCCAACCCTTTTTTTTTTTTTTTGCAGT
>PVJS01050327.1:0-14355 GCA_004027185.1 Glis glis | reverse complement strand
CTAAAGGCCACTGCTCCTCCCTTTATTATAAAACTCAGGTGGCAGCCCGGGGAGCCCATCTGGGTGGAGCAGTGGCCTCTCCCCAAAAATAAACTTGAACAACTTCATCTCCTAGTAAAACAACAATTACAACTGAACCATATTCGGCCCTCCACCAGCCCCTGGAACTCCCCAGTGTTTGTCATAAAAAAATCAAATGAAAAGTCAATGAACGCATGGTTCCCCTTGGAGCCCCCCAGAGGGGGCTGCCGTGGGTACCTGCCATTCCATCTGGATACCACCTGGTAATAATGGACATTAAAGATTGTTTCTTTTCTATTCCCTTACATCCAAATGACACAGAAAAATTTGCTTTTTCTATCCCTTCTTTAAACTTCCAGGCCCCAGATTTAAGGTTTGAATGGATGGTCTTACCTCAGGGCATGGCTAATAGCCCTTTGCTTTGTCAGTATTTTATGTCTCATGTTTTGTCTTCATTTCTTAATTCTCATTTTTTGTTTTACATTTATATGGATGATATTATTGTTGGAAGCCCTGACCCCAATGAATTAGATGCCCTGGTTTCTAGATGTGTCCAGGTTTTAACTTCCCACGGGTTTAAAATTGCCCCTGATAAAATACAGAAAGTTCCTCCTTTCCAAACTTTGGGCTCCAAATTAACATTGGATATGGCCACACCTTTAAAACCCCAACTTTTAATACAGCCTGAATACACACTCCCACAGCTACAACGTCTGCTGGGAGAGATTAATTGGCTCCGATCATGGATTTCTGTCCCCACAGAAACTCTTGTCCCTTTATATAATCTCCTTTGGGGGGGGTAAGCCTTTCCTCCAAAATAACCCTACCCCCCGAATGCCGCCAAGTGCTTCAGGAAGTACAAGCGGCCATAAATGAGGCCAAGCTTAAACGGTATGACCCTATTCTCCCCGTTACCCTATATATTTTTTCTGGGCAATCTCTTTGCACAGCTGCCCTCGCGCAAGCTGGGGAGCCCATCCAATGGATTCATCTCTCAATTGGAGGGACCCCACGGGTTTATCCCACAACCGACCAAGTGGCCGATTGCATTATGAAAGGAAGAGATATGGCCTGCCGACTTTTTGGGGGAGAGCCACAAACTATTGTTATTCCCTACCATTTAGCGGATTTTGAATGGCTTCAGAGAAACAACTACAGGGTGGCTATGGCCCTTGAGGGCTATTTTGGAAAGCTTGATTGCCATTGTGAATCTTATAAATGGACGAGCTCTTTTACTAAATTACAGTGGACGCCCCCTAAATTATTTATGTCTGAAGCCAGCCTGACCTTTTATACAGCCTTTACAGAATGGAGGGTGTACTGGGGCTTCCCTTGTGGTGTTTCCCCCCAATGCCCCCCTTTCTATGAAACAATCCCTCGTAGCCAAATGCAAGAAAGTTGAGGGATCCCCTCAGTTTTAAGAGCTTTTTGCGGTTGTTATGGCCCTGCAGGAGGTCCCACAGCCCCTTAATTTGTTCTCTGACAGCTTATACGTTGTAAACCTCTTACCAACCCTAATAGGGGCATTTATTAAATTAGATAACAACCCCATTACTCCCCTAATGATTCAAGCCCAAGTCCTACTTAAACAAAGACATAATCCAATCTTTATACAGCACCTATGTGGGCACCAGGGACTGCCTGGATTCCTTTCTTCAGGAAATGCTCTAGCAGATCAGCTGGCGTCCCGACCTATAGATGCATTTTCCCTTACTGAGGCCACCCAATTTCATAACCTAACTCATACTAACTGGAGAGGCCTCCACTACCGGTTCCCATTAATCCCAATTAAAGATCTAAAGAAGATAGTACACACATGCAAATCATGTCAGCCTTTCCTACAAATTCCTCCGCTTCAAATGGGAGGGGTCAACCCTCAGGGGCTAAAGCCTAATGCTCTATGGCAAACAGATGTTACCCACTTTTCCCCATTTGGTAAACTCAAATATATTTTTGTCTCCATAGATACCTATTCCAAGGCCGCCTGGGCATCAGCCCATGCCGGCGAGAAGGCCAAGCATGCTATTAGCCATTTTCTCCAATGCTTTGCCATCCTGGGAATTCCACAAAAGATAAAAACAGACAATGGTCCTTGCTTTGTCAGCAAAACATTTGCTACCTTCTTACAAACCTGGAAAATAGCCCACACTATAGGAATTCCCTATAATCCCCAAGGGCAAGCATTAGTAGAGCGTTACCACCAAACTTTAAAAGGGCAATTACAAAAACAAAAGGGGGAAACGTTCCTGCCCCCGCATGATCAGCTAAAGAAGTCATTGCTAACCTTAAATATTTTAAACTTTTCTAAAGATTCCTGGCTAACGCCCTTTCACAGACATTGAGCCACCCAGGTTCCCTTTTCATCGGTAAAAGTAAAATGGAAGGATCCCATGACAGGAATCTGGAGAGGACCTGATCCTTTGATAACTGCCGGAAGAGGGTTTGGCTGTGCATTCCCTCCAGAAGAAACCAGTCCGCTATGGATCCCCGCGCGAAATATAAAATACCCCCCCCCAATTAGAAAGTAATATTTTCATGCCCAGGGACTCTCTTGACCCTGAGGATATTCTTTTTTCCTCCTCTCTTTCAGAGCCCCATGATGCCAATGAGGATCCTCCTGATGCTTGCCTTGGTGCAACCTGGCTACATCACAACTGAGGATGGCCTAGGACATTGGGAGTTTCAGGTTTATTTACCCCCAACATTTTATTAAATACCACCCAATGGATGGGAAAAAGCACAGAGGTGGGAATATATTTTGATGCCTGTAAGCCCACCACAGGATGGGGCTCATGTGGGAGCTGGGAAACCACCTATGCCACCGATCATAAATATATTTGCTTTGAGTCCTTTTAGTCAGGAGATTGCAGAAACCCCGGGGAAGGGTATTGCCCCTACTGGAATTGCCCTCATGCTTATACTGGAGACCTAAACAGCCCACTGGAGCTTCTCCACCCCAAGGGAGCCTCTTGCTCCCCCGGGCATTGTAACCCAGTTAAATATACTATTAAAACCCTCTCTGATGCTAAATGGCTTCAAGGACTTAAAGCAGGAATCAGAGTAGATGGGTGGGGGCGAGATCCCTATGGGTTAATAAAAATTCAACGGGTTTGGGTGCCTCGCCCCACTCCCTCGCCTGTACAGGTCCTCTTAGCTCAGGCCATTAATACCTCTCAGTTAATTAAACAATTGGAGGAAGAAACGAACCCTTACCAGTCAATTACTATAAACACAATGATAAAAATGTTAAATATCTCTTTTGAATTGTTAAATGCCTCCATGCATATGAAAGAGGGCTGTTGGATGTGCGTGCCGCATTTGTATAAGTCTCCCCTTATGCTAATTCCCATATTAACCCCCAATTTAACCTCTCTGACTGAATGCCAAGCTGACCCCCTATCTGCCCCCTGGCACGGGGACGTTCCGGCTAATCTTACCCTCCTCCCCACTAATCAAATGAATTTAGACTCATCAAAATTTTATTGTGCTCCTTTTAATGCTTCTCTCCTATGTAACGGGCGGTTGACCCGAACCATGAGGGGGGACCAGCTGTGCTCCCCCGTTCTCCTTTTTCCCCAAGTGGATGTGGCACTAACCTCTGAGGCCCTCCCCATTCCAGTGGTGGAACAGGCCCGAGTCTCCAGGGCGGTGGCCCTAATCCCTCTGCTTGCCAGGATCGGCATAACAGCAGGGGTGGGCACAGGCATGGCAGGAATCTCCACAGCCGTTTTATTCACAAAGCAACTGCATTTACAATTGATTGCAGACTTGCAAGAAGTTACCCAGTTGCTTGCAGTCTTGCAAGATCAGATTACCTCTCTTGCATCGGTAGTCCTACAAAATAGACGGGGATTAGATCTTTTAACTGCAGAGAAGGGAGGTCTTTGTGCTTTTTTAAAGGAAGAATTTTGCTTCTATGTCAATCAGTCCGGCGTGGTTTGAGATCGTATAAAACAGCTGCAAGAAAACCTGAGGAAACACCGTCAAGATCTCCTCAAAGAAAAGGGAGGGTTGGATGAAGTATGGGGTGGAGTTCTTCCCTATTTGCTTCCTCTACTAGGCCCCCTTATGGCACTCCTTGGTCAGGCCATGCATTTTTAATGCCCTAACCTCCTTCATACAAAAGCGGCTCCACGCCATCCAAATCCACCAAATGGAGGTCCAGTATCAGAGTTTGGCCAATTGATATGAGGGCCCCGATTATTAAACCCCAGCCCGGTCAATGGCCAATGATGGGTAATGATTCTGCTGGGTCAGATGAACCTAAGACAGAAGATCCCAGCATGCTCTGGGCTCTTCCATGACGGGTAAATTCTGAATCCTGAGCAGGACAACCTAAGACAGGCATGGCTGCCAGCTTTAAATAAAAAGGAAATGGGGAAATGCTGGGCCCTCTACCCGGTGCCATGAAAGGGCCTGGTGAACTAGCAGAGGCCTGCTCTAGAGTACCGGGCCTGTTCCACGTGGCAGCGATTCAGCGATTCAGCATATCAATAGCAAAGATGGCATGGCGGACCCCCTCAGAGGGAGGTCCCGCGGGATAGCCCCACCTAGCCTCAGGAGGGCTATGATAGGTAGTTACCTCCTTCTGTGTGCCTCTGCCTATGATAGGTTATAGGGGGTGTAATGACCCGACCCATCGCGTGCCATTGGGCCACACCCTACTGCCCGGGGGTTCCTTTATGGGTTTCACTTTAAAACTGCCCTGTCTTCCTAAATAAACAAGATTTTGCTCGACAATATCTCCTGGCTCGGTGTTTTTTTTCGAGCTCGTCAGCGCTCACTTTTCCCCGTCAGTCCGCATCACTTTCGAGGGGGACCCGAGAGCTTCTAAAGAAGGAATATGATGAAATTTCACTTGCGATTGTCTGTCCTCATAAACCCCCAATTTTATGCTTAATTTTTGGTGGTATTAAAAGAACTAACTTGTAGAGAGTAAGCATTTTTTACTCAGAATTTCAAAAAGACCATGGTTATCATATGCTTTCTTCTCAGCATACAGTAGGATCATAGCCCACTTCTTGAAGCTGAGTGTGGCCACTTGACTTGATAACTGGAAAGTAAATACCAGCAATGCAGGTAACAACCAGTCCACTATACCCAACGTCCTCTCTCCTGTTGCACCAACCCATGACAATCCAGATGCGTGTTAACGAAAACCTGGAGCAGAGCCCAAAGTGGACCTGTTCCACAGCACAAGTGAGCAGCAAACTAGTAGTTGCATGAGGCCATTACGACTTCGAGTTTATTTGCTGCTACTAACTAAACTTCTAATCAATCTAATTACTTAACTGTATTCTATCGGGGTGCTAATTAGAGAACAAAGCTTTATTGACAGAAAAACCTGGGTTCAAATCCTGGCTCTGTCACTCTTTAACTAGGTAATATTGGCAAGATTCCCAACTTTCTTGAATTTACATTGACTTCCATATGAAACTGGAATTACTTCATGAGGTGGCTGCATGGATTACAGTGGAGAGACTTAAAGGAATGGATGTAGTTCCTAGCACATCATACTGAGCTACACACTACACAGTAGCTTTTATTGAAATGATCTCCTGGAGAAGGATGTTGCTTATACTATTTCAGGTTACTTATGATGACATCAAGTTCTAACTTGAGGCCAGATTTTTAGTTAATGTTTCCACTAATGTAACCCTATGCATACCATGAATGTTGTAAAGCTACAGATTTAGTCAAAATTATAATAGCCATTTTTATGAATCCATTTCAGCATTCTGAGCTTAGTAATTTTGATAAATGGCTCCTTCAAAAACCTGGCTCTGAGCCGGGCCTGGTTGAGCATGCTTGCAATCCCAGTACTTGGGAGGCTGAGACTGGAGGATCCGGGTTTGCGGCCAGCCTCAGCTAGTTAGTGAGGCCCTCCGCAGCTTTGTGAGACCCTGTTTCAAAATAAAGAATAAAAAACAGGGCTGAGGGTGTAGCTCGGAGGTAGAATGCCCCTGGGTTCAATCCCCGGTACCGCCAAAAAAAAAAAAACCACAAAAAAACTTGGCTTTCATAGTGACTGAAAAAGGTTTAAACTGAGTTTAAAGCTGAGAAATTGTATGACAAAGTTCAAGAAAAGGAGCATAATATATTGTTTTAAAGACGAGGCCTTTCCATTACAGTACAAATGTTTCTTATTTCTTTAAACACTAAATGCAACTTCTGAAAAATTTATTCTTAATGGAAACAGATTGAAAATAAAAATAGGCAGGAGAAGAGTGACGTTTTGCAGCATATAGTAGCCTCTCTTCAGGACAGTTGTGCTTTCTGCAACCACTTGATTCTTGAAGATAATCAAATTCACAATAGCTATAAGAAATAAAATGTATGGTCTAGTTAGTGTGAATGTTGTATTCATTTAGTATTTAAATAGTTTCCAGTGTCTATAATAATTACTCTAGTGACAAATAGAAAATATCATTATAGAGCTACACCAGGAGGAAACAAGTATAATTGCATAGTTGGATACCTACACTTACTAGTAGAGAAAAACATAAAACAAAGATAGACCCTCCAGGAGCTACAATGTTATTGGGAAATCAAAATATACATTCCTTCTTCTTCGAAGGTTAATGTATGTAGTTCAGATGATACTTGTATTAGAATTTAGAAGAAAGAAAATTATTTAGACCAGTTATTCTTAATGTGTGGTTCAGAAACTCCTGGGGCTCACTGAAACCTATCAAGGGAGCCACAAGGTCAAAAATATTTTCATAAAAATATCAATATATTGTTTTCGTTTTTCATTTTCATTCTCTTATGAGTGCATGTGACATTTTCCAGAGGTTATCTTTGGTGTGATGACACCATGTCTGTAATATCTAATGAAATGTGTATTTTTGTATTTTTATGTCTCAAAAGGTCTCCATCTAGCCGGGCATGGTGGCGTGCGCTTGTAATCCCAGTACTTGGGAGGCTGAGATGGGAGGATCCAGGTTTGCAGCCAGCCTCAGCCACTTAGTGAGGCCCTCCACAACTTAGTGAGACCCAGTTTCAAAATAAAGAATAAAAATAGGGCTGGGGGTGTAGCCCGGAGGTAGAATCCCTGGTACCGCAAAAAAAGAGGTCTCCATCTTAATTTAATTAATTTGATATTCATATAGCACCTATATAAACAAGAGATTTTTTTGGTTCTCAAAAATTTTAGGAGTCTGTAGGAATACAAAGAACCTTGGATTTGCACTAAAGTTATAAACCTGCCACTTTTTAGAAAGATCACTAACATAATTATTTCCCCTGATGAAGTTTAAAGACTGAATGACATTATAGGTTTTGAGATGCACATACATAAAGCTAATTTGATACATAGCAATCAAATGCATAAAAAGAGTTGACAAACTTGGCATGGTGGCACACACCTGTAATCCCAGTACTTAGGAGGCTGAGATAAGAGGATCACAGGTTGGAAGCCAGAGCACAGTAACCTAATAAGACCCTGTTTCAAAATTTAAAAATAAAATATAAAAATGGCTGGAGGGGTAGCTCAGAGGTAGAACCCTCCTGAGTTCAATTTAACACACACACACACACACACACACACACACACACACACACACACAGTTATTTCATTCCTTTACCTAGTTAAAGACACCGCACACACCACAGGGGTAAGATTGGGAAAAGCAAGATGCTCTGAGGCCCTTGTGAAGACTATGAGGTTCATTCCACAATTATCCAGGCTTTCTCTTTACAGGGAACAAAGCTACACCAGTTGTTGTAAGGGCACTCTGTACTCTTTTCTAGTAGAAATTATCCTTCTTCTTTTGAAATGAAGAGTCCAATGGAAGACCATATACAGAATATGGAAAGTGATAATATGGCAATAAACATGAAGCAGCTCATTCGATGAGGGAAGACAGGGGGCTAGAGGAAACTGTTCCAATATGATGAATCTACTGTAAAGTCACTATCTCCTATGGATTTCTTTCTCTCTGATATAAAAATAATTTCTGGCATCTTAATATCAGTTAAAGTAGGCCAAGGAAAATTCAGTTTCAGTCTAATTAACCACAAAAAAAAGAAGAGAACAGAAATGAGTCACAGTCTCTACCTGCTTGAGTTCTTACATTCACTCTAGATGCCTTCGGGCACTATATTCAGATCAACAACTTTGGCCTGATGTGAAATTATGTTCTTCCCAGTCTACACTCTCATATTCCATAATCACACATATGATTCAGGTTTCTATAGATGTTTATGTTCTTCTTTTCTCAAGTTTGAATTTGTAACTGGTCCCACAGAAGATGACGAGATGAAACTCTGGCAATGGGCTTGGAGGTGAGGTGAGGTGGCAGAGAAGGAGTGTGAAAAGGGCTGGCTCCCCTTTGAGAGGGACTCTCTCAAGTGGGCTTCTCCTCAAGGGAGACAGCAGAGAGGCGAGCAGGGCTCATATGCATTGGCAGGTACCTTGATTGCATCCAATCAGTAAGACACAGGTCATATGCTTGCATCCACGCACAACAGAAGCTAGGAAGTGGAATTCTGCTTTGGTATGAGGAGATGTGAATCAAAATGTGGGTTCTTCAAAAAAGGTGTTGGTAGTTGAACACAAATGTGATGAAGATTCTCTCCCAGGGGGTTTGGCTTTTTTCAATATTATGAGTGATGTCATCATGATAAAGATCAAGCATATGACTTTTATCTCTGAACAATGGAAACCTAGAAATCAAGACATTTATTCTTACAACTCTGCAATTTAGGTCTTATTTTTCTCAACTTACTTTAAGGATAAGGAAATGAATGCAAACAGTCTAGTTAGTCTAGTCGATTTTGAATAAATAAGTGCCAGAGGACTTGATTCTGCAGTCTGCCCTATTTTCCACCATGCAATATTAGGAAGGGACAATTATATTCTTTAAGTAAAGTCATAAATAATAACAGTAAAATTTATGGGGAAGGGAGTAAAGTGTTCAACTAGACACACAGGAAATATATGTCTGGGTACATGAAGGTCAATTTCATGATGCAAACAACTGAGTCTGTTCCCACACATATTCATGTGCACACACATATAGTTTATTGGAAATAATTGAGGAGTGGGAATTGTTCTGTCCATTTCACTGATCATTAAATGTTAAATGGGGGGGAGGCTCAGAAGTGCTGTGTATATGTCCCTATCACTTTGATTTCATTATAATGTGAGATTACAAGGTACCAATAAAAGTAAACTAAAAATGTTAAAATAAAGTCATTTGATAACATTTAAATCATACAAGGTATTGAACAGTAGTTGAAATATTATTCCTACAGATTTAATATCAAGGCAATTTTTCATTTTTTTGAAGACCATTCTTAACAAGGTCCTATTGTTAGGACAGTATCCTTTAAAAATACATGTCAATATTTACTGTGGTAAAATATGTAGTCATTGATATAAAGGACATATATTTTGCAAAATCTTAGCTGGGTGTGGTAGCACACACTTGTAATCCCAGTACATGGGAGGCTGAGACAGGAGGATCACAGGTTCACCACCAGCCTCAGCTACTTAGGCCCTCCACAACTTAGTGAGACCCTGTTTCAAAATAAAGAATAAAAAATTGGGCTGGGGATGTAGCTCTGAGGTAGAATGCCCCTGGGTTCCATTCCCAGTACTACAAAAACAAAATCTAAATGAAGGGGAAAATACTCAGACAAATGCTATTTTACATAGGTTTTTAAAATTTTTTAAAAAGTTGAAAAAATAGTGCTAAGAGACAAACTTGCTATTATAACCTACATATTGTTCTCAATTCTTCTCTCCCCTCTGTGTCCATACTGTTTGTCATATGACTGCATTTGCTCCCATAAGAAGTAGATAACATTTCTCTGGCCCCAGTGATGCTTACCTGGGTGATGTGACTTGCTTTGAAACTGGAATGTTAGCAGTTATGCCAGGATCAAAGGTTTGAAATGAGTTTGAGCAATTAGACTTGCCTTCTTGCCTGCCTGCCCTTTTCCCTTGAGAAGAAAATGTTTTGGATAGCTTTGTCTCAGGAGAATGAGAGACATGTGGAACAGAAAGCCTGTAATTTGGAGCACAGCTCAACAAACCCAACTTAGACCAGTTGAACTCCCACCACATGCAGATGCATAAGTGAAAAATAAACAATCATTGCTGTACATCATTGAGCTTTGTGGTCACTTATCATCAATGGCAGTAGTTTCATCACCTTGTTCAATGTGGTACCTCCATCCACAAATAGAACTTTCTTCATATTACCTCTTGGAAGTGGTGTCATGGCTCTTATCAGTAAACCTGATGACCTGCATGGGGCAGGTAGTACTATCATCTTTATTTTACGGGAGACACTGGAGACTGAGGAAAGTCAAGTGACTTGCCCAAGTCAATGGTGATGTACTTAAAAAATCTTTAGACTCCCAGTTCAATGCTCTCTCTTCCAAATCCTACTATTTGTCAATATTTGCATTATTTACGTAGTACAAGGAGTTTCTGCACCAAATCAACAGCTGCTGCTAAATCTACACATGCAGAAAAATATTTAGTAGTCAGATATGCTTGGCTGCTCTACAGAACGCTGAGGTATGCAATGCTTAGTGGTTGACATGACCATTCCAAAATTAACTGGATAAGTATAAATGAGGTTATTGACTTTTCCTCACCAGTCTAGTTTTACTGTTGAGATAGGACTTTTGAGTACATCCAAGAACAATTTGGTGGCAGTCCTCTGGGATTTGTTTATTACATCTAAAAACATATCAGAAATATAAGGCTCTGTTCTCTTGCTGGAATAAAAGCCTTGTGTTTTTAATCTGTGTGAAAATATTGGGTGTTTCTATTAACCTAACCGCAAGACTTCAGCCTACTTTTCCTATCTGATTTGAAATAAGTCATTGGTTCAGATGACATTTATATTCTAGAAGGAGGGCAACTGCTGTTAAGAAGCAGAAAAATGAAACTATCACTCACTCCAAAATAGTTCTCCATAGTCACACATGCACTCAGACAAAAGCCGCATTGCCTATTTTATTATAACTGCAATAAGCTCCCAAGCTCTAAGACAGATTTCTCACTGCTGCCTTGAACACTAAGATGCATTTGTACATGAAGAGGGAAGTACATTGTATTTTCAATGAGAAAATTACTTCCATGACATTCACTGTGCACTGAAAATTAGAATAAAATTAGAGGTAGTTTAAAAGATATTCAAGAAAAGTTAATATGATGTTCAAATAATATTCAAATAATATAGTTGTGCTTAGTGTCAATCAAGTAAATGGCTTATTTTCCTCAATTGTATTGTTAAAGGTAAAAAAAAAGCCCACTTAATATATCTAAAAATAGTTTAGCATTCAGTCATCATTTTTTTGTAATCGAAATATAAACATTGTCCTCTCTGAGCCAAAATGTTGAGTGACATTTGTTGTTTAATGTTCTGGTGATGAGAAAGAAAAGTAAGAGTTTTGGATAATGCAGTTCTTTATATGTAAAGGGCAGTCATTTCCTTTGCTTCTTACTATATTAACATCACTCTGGGTGGTTTTTAACTAGAATGGAATGTTCTGGTGTTTTAAAGATATAATACATTGAAATATGTAACAAAACATTTGTGGAATTGGAAAAATAGAAGAGTCTGTAGGTAGGTCTGAAAATATGCTAAATAGAAACATAGAAATTTCCATCTGGGAATATCTTTAGGAATAATCAAAGTCAATAACCTTATTTACTTTGAAGAAAATGTGCCGAAGTGAAACCATTCCACAGTAAGTAGTAATCATGCTCTCTCCATTATTTGGAGAGCTCTAAGCAGAGAATGTCCTGGGGTCTATGAGCTATTTTTCTGATAGTACAAAAAATAAAAGGATGTACTTGATAACATTGATTAGATTCTATTTTAGGCTTGGATTGATGAGAATAAACATAAAACAAAATGGCAAATAGGAGACAGATTTGAGGTATTATTTAATCACCCATATGTAGATAAATAAAAATTCATAGTAGAGATGTTCATGAACAAGCTAAATAAAATGAAAGGCAACTATTTAAAAGTACTAAGAGGCTGGGTGTGGTGGCGCACGCTTGTAATCCCAGTACTTTGGGAAGTGGAGACCGGAGGATCTGGGTTCGCGGTCAGCCTCAGCTACTTGGTGAGGCCCTCTGCAACTTTGTGAGACCCCATTTCAAAACTAAAGTATAAAATATAGGGCCGGGGGTGTAGCTCGGAGGTAGAACACCCCTGGATTCAACCCCCGGAACCGCAAAAAAAAAAAAAGGAAAGAAAAATCACAAAAAGGAAGAAGGAAAGATGACCTATTCTAGAGAAAACATATACCCTTAGGAAAAAGAAGAAAAATTTATCCAAATTAAGTTTATGTCCTCTCTGAATGGAAAGGAACCTGGAGAATATATTCCAGGAATAAAATATTATAGCACATCAAAGATAGAACTTACACTCTTAAAATAATAGGTGATAGTAAGGAACAAATTTAGTAACCTGGAAGAAAGAATTGAGGAGAAAAATATACAAAGACAAGAAATAATTTGCAAAGCATAAAATTGGTATGGGGAACACATATCTATCATGCTTTAATTTATACCAATTCATAGAAACTATCAACAAAGGCCTCACATAGTCAAAGCTAAAAGTCAGTTCCCAAGCCTCATTTTATCTGACTCTCAGCATTGCCTGACTCCTCTGATCAACTGCCCTCTTGAAACATTGCCCTTACTAGGCTTCCTGGAGGCCCCACTTGCCATGCTTTTCCCTTATTTTGCCAGCCATTACTACTCATTGTCTTTGCTGCCCCCTCCTCATCTTTCCAACATCTTAATATTGAAGTGCTCAGGGCAGTGCATTTGGCCTCTCAGTTACACCTCTCTATGCTCACTCTCCAGGTTTCATGCCTGTACTTACAATCTTATTTTTGATGACTCCAAAAAGTACCTCTTTAATATAGAACTTGGTTCTGAACATCAGACCTATACATTAATCTTCCTACTTGGCATTTCCTTCTCCAACATAATGTATAAAAATAAATCCCTGATATCCACCTGCTTCTTTTAAAGATAATGGCATCCAAGCTAATAGCAACTCTGTTTTCTGGTTGTTTAAGCCATAAACTTGAAGTCATCCTTGGTCTTCCTTCCCTCCCTCCCTCTCTTTCTTCCTTCCTCTCTTTCTGATATGCCTCCAACACTTTCTTTTTTTAAAATTTTAGAAACAAGGTCTCAATAAGTTATTGCATGCTGGCCTTGAGCCTGTGATCCTCCTTTCTCAGCTTCCCAAGTACTAGGATTTACAGGCATGTGCCAACACGTCTGGCTTCTTTCTCTTATGTCATACCCAATCCACAAATTAATCATATTGACCACACATTCAAATAAATAGAAGCCGGGTGTGGTGGCGCACGCTTGTAATCCCAGTACTTTGGGAGGTGGAGACTGGAGGATCCGGGTTCACGGCTAGCCTCAGCTCTCTTTCTCTCTCTCTCTCTCGACTTCACTAAGTCGAGAGAGAGAGAGAGACACAACTTCGTGAGACCTGGTTTCAAAATAAAGTATAAAAAATAGGGCCGGGGGTGTAGCACGGAGGTAGAACGCCCCTGGGTTCAATCCCCGGTACCACACACACAAAAAAAATAGAGAATATCACCATTGCTCACTACTTCACTACTATCACCCTGGTCTAAACCATTATTACCTTTCACCTGGATTTTGGCAATACACTCGAAACTTCTTGTCTCTTTGCCACAGTGACAAGTGCATGTCAGTATGAAACTATGAGTCAGATAATGTCACTCTAGGGTCAAAACTCTCCAGTATATTTGCATGTTATTCAGAGTGAAAGCAAAGTCCCTACTAGGACTTTTAAATCACCTTGTGCTCTGGCACACACATCTGTGTGGTGTTCAGTCTCGATGTGTTTATGAGGTTTCTCTGGGTCTTCCTATAGTTGATGCCTAACAGGTCTGAGGCATCTCTATTGACCTTTTGTCTTGAAGATCGATCTAGTGGTGTGAGAGGTGTGTTAAAGTCTCCAAATATTATGGCATTGGGATATATGTGCGATTTAATGTCATGAAGAGTTTCTTTTTTTTTCTTTTTTTCATTTTTTAAATGTTTTTATTGGTGCATTGTAGTCTCATATCACAATGAGTATTAGTTTGGTGTTAACATACATGAACACAGCTCTTGGTGGCCCTCCCCCCCGCCTCCCCCCCCCACATGTAGCACTGAGAATGATGTTGGTATAATCTCATATATACACATTGTTTATGAAAGTAATTCCATAGATTCACTTCTTTCATACCCTTCCCATTCCCTTGCACCCCTTCCCTTGCACCACTGAGGGTTCTCCATTGTCATTGGAGTCCCTTTTGTGCCCC
>PVJS01050326.1:0-14356 GCA_004027185.1 Glis glis | reverse complement strand
TTGGTACTGGGGATTGAACCCATGGGTTTTGCTAAGTTACCATGCGCTGGTCTTGAATCTGATCTTCCTCTCAGACTTCCAAGAATTCAAATTACAGGTGTTCACCACTGTGCCCCACCAGTGATTCATTACATAGTAAAAAAAAAAAAATCATAAAGGACTCTGTAGTCTCTATAAATCACAAATAAATAGAAGTTTAAAAATGGCTTGGGTAAACTGTTGGGTTAATAAGTCTATAAACTTATTCAGCTAAACCGTCCTGGGGAGATAATTATTGTTCTTTTTACTTCTTTTTTTGTGTGTGTGTGGTACTGGGGATTGAACCCAGGGGCATTCTACCTCCAAGCTACACCCCCAGCTCTATTTTTTATTCTTTATTTTGAAACAGGGTCTCACCAAGTTGCAGAGGGCCTCCCTAAGTAGCTGAGGCTGGCCACAAACCGAACCTCCTATCTCAGCCTCCCAAGTGCCGGGATTACAAGCGCGCGCCACCACGCCCGGCTTGTTTTTACTTCTGAACACTCCCTGTCACTTGGCAACACTAAGATATAATGTTTGTATATAAAGTACCATTGTTGTGAGATAAGTTTAACCAGTCTTTTTTTGTGTTTAGAGGTTTTATTCCCTTAAAGTTGCCCCCAAAGTCAAAGCCACCGCTGCCCCTGCAGGAGCTCCTCTGCATCCTCAGGACCTTGAGGTTAGTCCTACTGAGTTGCTCACTGGCACCCATATATACTTTACTCTCCTTGGTAATATAAAGATATTAATCACATCTCTACTTTATCCCAAATACAGTTCACCAAATTACCAAATGGTTTGGTGATTGCTTCTCTGGAAAACTATGCTCCTGCATCAAGAATTGGTTTGTTCATTAAAGCAGGCAGTAGATATGAGGACTCCAACAATTTAGGAACCTCTCATTTGCTGCGTCTCGCCAGCACTTTGGTAAGTATCTTTGTTACCTCAGAATTTAGAAATGTTGTGGTATCTTGGTCCAATGAAAAAGAAAAACAATTAGTTTTGTTGAGCTGCCCCATCAAATTATCACAAACTAGAAGGCTTAACCAATAGAAATATATCCTCTCACAGTTTTAGAGGCTAGACATCCAAGTGAAAGTGCGATTACAATGAGTCAGGTCATCAGCAAGGCCGCAGCAAAGAGCCCTTCCTAGCTTGTGGCAGTTGCCAACAATCCTTTGCATCCCTTGGCTTGTGGCTGCGTCACTTCAGTTCCTGCTTCTGTTGTTACATGGCCTTCCTTTTACCTGTGTCCCATGTCCAAATTTCTCTTATGAGGAGACCTGTTCCATTGGCTTCAGGACCCACCCTAATCCAGTATGACCTCATCTTAAATACATCTGCAAAAGACTTTATTTCCAAGTATAAGAAAGGGATCAGAGGGAAGGGGTGGAAAGTAAGGGAAGTATTGGGAAATGAAAGTGATCAAATTATGGGGTTTTTTTGTTTGTTTGTTTGTTTTTTGTTTTTTGTTTTTTTGCAGTACTGGGGATTGAACCCAGGGGCGTTCTACCTCCGAGCTACACCCCCAGCCCTATTTTTTATTCTTTATTTTGAAACCAGGTCTCACGAAGTTGTGGAAGGCCTTACTAAGTAGCTGAGCTGGCCGTGAACCCGGATCCTCAGGTCTCAGCCTCCCAAGTACTGAGATTACAAGCGTGCTCCACCACACCCAGCCTTCAAATTATGTTTTATGCTTGTACTAATATGCTGCAGTGAAACCCACAGTCTGTAGAATTAATATAAACCCATTAAAAAACAGAGATCCTATTTCCAAATAGAGTCACTTTCCTAGGTTCTGGATAGATAAGCATTTTGAAGAGACACTGTTGAACCAATAAAGTCCTATAATATAAAATTAGAAACCATAAGATATTTGCTACAGAGAACCATTAAATTAGTGTCCATCTGGCCGGGTGTGGTGGCGCACGCTTGTAATCCCAGTACTTGGGAGGCTGAGACAGGAGGATTGCAGGTTTGCGGCCAGCCTCAGCTACTTAGTGAGGTCCTCTGCAACTTAGTGAGACCCTGTTTCAAAATAGAGAATAAAAAATAGGGCTGGGGGTGTAGCCCAGAGGTAGAATGCCCCTGGGTTCAATCCCCAGTACCACACACACACAAAAAAAAAATATTGTCCATCTGAATGTTAGTGTTAGAACATAAGAAATTAGTAACAGTGCCAGGCATGGTAGCATACGCCTGCAATCCCAATACTTAGGAGGCTGAGACAGGAGGAATAGTGGTTCAAGAACAGCCTCAGCAACTTTAGCAAGACCCTGTTTGAAAATTAAAAAGGTTGGGGGTGTTGCTTTAGAGGTAGAAGGCCCCTGGGTTCAATCCCCAATGCTAAATAAATAAATCAGTAAAAGTTTTTTTAAAGGGCCAGGCGTGGTGGCTCACGCTTATAATCCTAGTACTTGGGAGGCTGAGACGGGGGATTACAGGTTCGAGGACAGCCTCAGCAATTTAGTGAGGTTCTCAGCAACCTAGTGGGACCCTGTTTCCAAATAAGAAGTAAAATCGGTCTGGGGGTGTAACTTGGAAGTAGAATGCCTCTGGGTCCCATTCCCAGTACCACAAAAAAAATGTTTTTTTAAAAGAAAGTACCAAAAATTGGAAGGATTTTTCTTTCCTATATGCAATTCTCTTTCAGAATAGACTAAGAATTCTAGTAAGTTTGTGTTTGATAATGAAACTTTTATATAAATGTACTTTATATAAAAAATTTATGGTTGTGCTTTTCATTGAACCTTGTTTATAATTGTGTGTGTGTATTAGTGGGAATTGAACCCAGGGGCATTCTGCCTCCGAGCTACATCTCATCTTTCATTGTTTATTTTGAAAGAGCATTTTGCTAAATTGCTGAGGTTCTCACTAAGTTGCTGAGCTGGCCTCAAACCTGCAATCCTCCTGTCTCAGCCTCCCAACTACTGAGATTACAGGCATATGCCACTGTGCCCAGCTTCCAGCCCTTTTTTAAATTTTTATTTTGAAACAGGATCTTGCTAAGTTGCTCAGGCTGGCTTCAAACTTGGCAATCCTCCTGCCTCTTCCTCCCTAGTAGCTGGGATTATAGGTGTGTGCCACTGTGTCCAGCCTTGTTTTATAATTAACTTAAATTCTTACTTTAAATTTAAAAGGATCCACTCTGGTGACAGGTCTATAATTAGAGTACTTGGGAGACTGAGACAGGAGGATCTCAGGTTCAAGGCCAGCCTCAGCAGTTTATCAAGATCCTCAGCAATCTAGTGACACCCTGTTTCAAAATTTTAAAAAGGGTTGGGGGTGTAGCTTGGAAGTAGAATGCCTCTGGGTTCAGTCCCCACTACAAAAAAATAAAATAAATAACAATTATACAATAGATTTTGATAGTGTGAAATTTGGCAAACTCAGCATTGAAAAACTACTAAGGAAAATCATCCTTTCTTTTTTAAGACTACAAAAGGTGCTTCATCTTTCAAGATAACCCGTGGAATTGAAGCAGTTGGTGGCAAATTAAGGTTTGTTAAATAAGTATTTGGAAATAAATAATGAAAACACCAAAAAATATTAAGTGTTAAGGGAACTTTTTTCTGTTTTCAGAGTGGTTGAAGATTTCTTTAAAAAAATACAAGAAGACTGAATTTGCATCAAAATCTAAAACATCTTTGTGCTTTAAAGTAAAAATTTAAGTAATTGATTGGGAGTAGGTATTGCAAGATACATAATATGCAAAAGATTTCTCTTTGGAAAATTAAAGAACTACAAATCAAAAAAAAAAAAATAACCAAAGAGAAAATGGACAAAGAATAGGAATAAGCTATTCCCAGAAGAGGAAGCTAGAAACACCAGTCTTTGTTATCAACAGCATGATACCATTTCACACTCATCAGATTTTTTAATGTATCATGTATTGGCAGAGATAGGGAAATGGAGAATCTCTTATTCTGCTGGTGAGAGTATAAATTGATATAATGACTTAGAAAAGAATCTGGGAATATCTAGTAATATTGAAAAGTATACTACTGCAAAGGAATGAACTAAATCTATAAATAAACGTGGAGAACAAAGTGCTTATGATCTTTAACTTTATTTGCCATTTTAAAAAATTGTGGCAAAATATACATAACATAAAACTTACCATTGTTAAAAAAGTGTGTAGTGCCATGGCTTTAAGTGGCATTTAGCAACTGTTGCCACCATCTGTCTCTGGAAGTTTGTCATCTTACCCAAGTGAAATTCTGTGCTCATTAAACAGTGACTTCTCGTTCCCTGTCATCCCCAAGCCCTTGACAACCACTGTTCTATTTTCTGTCTCTGATTTTGACTATTCTATTCCTCGTTTAAGTGGAATCATATTTGTCCTTTTGTGACTTCATTTAGCATGAGATCCTCAAGGTTCATCCATGTGGTATCAGGGGTCAGAATTTCACTCCTTTTTAAGGTGGATTTGCCACTTAAAAAAAAAGTTGTTTTTAATATTTTTAAGTCTGGTTGATGAATATTTATTATTTTCATTTTTTGATAATACTTCAGAAACTTTCCAAAGGAATTTGTTGATTTAACAAAAAAGACATATGTAAAAGCTTCTTCTGATTCAGATAATTCCATGTAATTTATTTCCAATTTAGTGTGACCACAACAAGGGAAAATGTGGCATACACTGTGGAATGCCTGCGGGATGATGTGTGAGTACCTGCCTGTATTTAGAATATCTGCTTTTTTTTTCCTCTCAGTAGCAACTTAGTATTTTATTTATTTATATATATATGTGTATATGTATGCATACTTTTATTGGTGCATTGTAGTCTCACAGCGTACTGTAGTTCAGTGACAGGGACATACATGCACACAGCACTTGGCCAGCCTGACCCTGGCTCCCTTCCCACTCCCTCCCCTTCCCCATACATGATGCTGAGATTGGCATTGGTTTTCTCACATATGTATATTAGAACATCTGCTTTTAAAGAACTACTAAGCTGCTCAGTTCATCTTTGTAACATGTCACTATTACCTTTGACTTTGACTTTGGTTTTAGATTATTATTCACAAACTTTGGGCTCAAAATATAGAAGACTTTTTTTTTTTTTTGCGGCACTGGGGATTGAACCCAGGGGCCTTCTACCTCCGCACTACACCCCTGGCCCTATTTTTTATACTTTATGTTGAAACCGGGTCTCACGAAGTTGCGGAGGGCCTCACTAAGTAGAGAGAGAGAGAGAGAGAGACAGGGAGAGAGAGAGAGAGACAGCTGAGGCTGGTCGCAAACCCGGATCCTCCGGTCTCCGCCTCCCAAAGTACTGGGATTACAAGTGTGCGCCACCACGCCCGGCCAGAAGACATTTTTTAAATTGATAGTCAAAAGAAGTCAATTAAGATTAAAACAATATAGATGTAATATTCTTTTTAAACCTTTGTGCTCATAACACTGCTTGTTGCCATATGCTGAAGTTTAATATAGAGAATATTACAGTTATGTAGAATCTTTTTTGTTTTGTTTTTTGGGGGGTTTTGTTTGTTTGTTTTCTTTTGAAGTAGAGTCTCATTAAGTTGCAAAGGCTGGCCTTCAACATGTGATCATTTTGTCTCAGCCTCCCAAGGATTACAGGCATGTACCACCACACCTAGCTACAGTTATGTAGAATCTTGAATGTTGGTTTTAAAATTTTGACCATAACTCTTGATGTTTTCTATAGTGAGATAGTTATGGAATTCTTGCTCAATGTCACCACGGCACCAGAATTTCGTCGCTGGGAAGTAGCTGCCCTTCAGTCTCAGCTAAAGATTGACAAAGCTGTGGCTTTTCAGAATCCACAGGCTCGTAAGTACATTTTCACATTATGTTTAGTTGTTTCTAAGATACTGGCTTTTTGAGAAGAATGATTTATAAAGGGAAAAAATGCTATTGGAATATTTTTCTACTTGGGCTTGAAAATATCTTTTCCAAAAATTTTCTCAGTTATTTAAGTATATTGTTTGTTCTTTTCATTGTAACCATTTATGTTTGTTAATTATTTTTCATGTTTGCTGGTAAGCAAATCAATAATAGAATCTTAGATGTTTTTCCTGTTTCCCTCTATACTTTTGTTTTTTGTTTTGGTTTTTGGTTGATTATTTTTGTTGTTGTTTTGTTCTGTGGTACTGGGGATTGAACCCAGGGGCGTTCTACTTCTGAAGTACATCCCCAGACCTATTTTATTTTTTATTTTGAAACGGGGTCTCGCTAGGTTGCTGACAGTCTCTGTCCTCAAACCTGCGATCCTCCTATCTCAGCCTCCCAAGTATTGGGATTACAACTGTATGCCACCATGCCTGACCCTCCATGTGTTTTTTAATGGTTATTTTACTTACACCAAACCCAGCAACAGTTTATTTTTACTGCCTCTGCTGTTATTTTTATTGTTATGTATTGTTATTATTAATTAATTCCTCTTTACTGGGTTTTTCAGAAGCAAGCAACTTACCTTTTTAAAAATCAGAATTTTTTGTATTCATATTTTATGTTTATGTAATGTTTAATTATATAATCTTGACAAGCACCACTGACTTCTGGTGGGAGCAGAAAGGTGCAGGAAAACCAAAATAGGGGACCAGCTGCAGGAGGCTCAGAGTGGCAGACTTCCCTGAGAATGCAGGCCTGTCAGATGTCCGAACAGAGGGAGTTTGGCTCATGTTGCTCCTGTTATTTCATGGCAGTGCTTTCTGTCACAGAGCAGTGTGATCTTTGTTGCTCAGGACCTATACCAAACAAATAGAGTGGTAAAGTTGTACGAAAGATGACTTATGTGTCCAGAATGGCTGCTTCTACACTGGTAGCCAGTGACGTTCCAGCCCTTATCCTTTCTGACTGAACAGTGACTCTACAGTCTCCTGGCTGTGCTGGTCTCTACCCCATATTTACAACTATAGTCCCTCTTCTACATTGCCTTACAGTGATCCTTCTGACATGAAAACCCAGTGAAAATCTCTTAAAAACAAATATGGAGTAATGTCCAAACTCTTTAGCTTAGCTTATATGGCCTTTCATGATTTTTTTCATGACCAGCCCACTTCTCTTTTTTTATTATTATCATTATTATTTGTTTTTCAACTGGTAACACAAAAATTAAGTGTATTAACGTAATGTTTATACGTAAGTGTATTAATGTAATGTTTCAATATATATATACATTGCATGATGTTTAAATCAGGTTAAACATATCGCCTCAAATATTTGCCATCTCTTTGTGAGGAAAACTTCAAAAATTCTTCCTTCCAGTTTTTTAAATGTCCAGTACTACTCGTTTCTTGCTATAGCCTCTTCCTCTCCTAGCAGTGATTCCTCTCTGGCTCAAACTGTTGTCATACATTTATGCTTTTGCTTTATCTGTTTCCTTTGCCTTCCATGCTGCCCCCAAATCATTCACCTGGAAAACACTCATTCTATGAGTCTTAGTCCATATTTTACTTCTTTTAATCTTTTCAAGTCCCCACTTCCTTTCCTTGTGCCCATACTGCACTTTCAGCGTACCATAATACTTTATTTCACAGGTTTTCCTGTCAACTTTTTGAGGGTAGGCATTGTATCTGATGCATCTCTGTATTTCCAGCATCCTGCAACAGTGCCCCGGATGGGGTGGTTGCTCAAATAATGAGCAAGGGTAGGAACTATAACTCCAGCAAAAACACGGAAGCAGGAAGGCAGGGACAGTGCCAGGGTACCAGTGAAGAATAAGTCCAAGTTAATGGTAGCATCATCAAGGACTCATAAAAGCTAGTGATATAACCTGAGACTGACAGCTTCATAGCTCCCTTTATCCTGACAATACCACACCCTTATTACCTAGAGCAGCAGGAACTTAGACTAAATGATTTGTCCAAGGTCACATGGCAAGGTAGTAGCAGAACTAACTAGATTCAGACTTCCAGAATAGAGATCATTATACTTTCCAAGTGACACAGCTAGATGAAAGTTAGAGCAGTATTTAGGTAGACTCTAAAACACTTAGAAGCTGCTACCGTATAGTCTCTTAGTTTGCTCAGCACATTCAACTGGCAGAATTTTTAAAGGTGCTAGAGGTTAAATAATAATAGATTTCAAGTCCTCTTAATACTTGAATAGGCTTATTGCGGTCTCAGTTTTTAAAATATTGTCTTAAATTACATTTCAGTAACTATTTCTTTACTTATCTATCTTACAGGTATCATTGAAAATTTGCATGCTGCTGCTTACCGGAATGCCTTGGCTAATTCCTTGTATTGTCCTGACTATAGGATTGGAAAAGTGACATCTGAGGAGGTAACTGATAAAGCATACTGCGTTTTAAAATGTGCTTGTTTTCACATTGAATAGCCATCTACTCTTTCAGGGTGTTTGTTAACTTTTCTTTTTACCTCCTGATTTTAAGAAATTCAGCTTGCTTGCTCCTCCCCCACCAAGAAGATTTTTTTAACTCAAATTCTACCTGAATATTTTTGTGTATCTTTTAACTAAAAAAAGTTTTTATGGCAAAGAGATCTGATTATTACAGAAAATCTGAAAATAAAAATAAGCAAAATGAGGGAAAAGAAAATATCCCATATACCTAAAGGCACTTAATACCTGTGTATTTTCTTCTACACCCTTTTCTGTGTATACGTATCTTTTTAAAACTATATTTAAGTGTTAAATATCACAGTAAGCCAAGCATGGTGGTGCACACTGGTAATTCTAATACTTGGGAGGCTGAGACAGGAGTATCACAGGTTTAAAGAAAGCCTCAGCAACCTAGTGAGACACTGTTTCTAAACAAAAATAAAAAGGACTGGGGGTATAACTCGGAGGTAGAATGCTCCTTGGTTCAATCCCTAAATAAACATAAATAAATAAATATCACAGTAAATCCTTGACTAATTTAGTTCCTCTGAATACATAATGAAATACATAATGAAAATGAACCCCACCTCCTTACCTCCCATTCCATTATTAGCCCACTGACTTGTTCACTCACCTTTTCTAGTACACCAGCCTCCCTGTGCTGGCAGTGTAGATTTTCCACATGTCTCAGCCATATGTGTGTGTGTATGCCTTGCAACTTTGTTTCCAAAATAAGAAACATTGAATATTAAATCTTCAAATATAGAGACATATATCTTAATTTCCTACTTCTATCACCTGCCATCCCCCAAAAAATTATCAGAAAACATCAAGAAGCATGGCATGGTGGCACAGTACTTGGGAGCCTGAGATAGTAGGATCACAGGTTTGAGGCCAGCCTCAGCAACTTAGCAAGACCCTTAGCAACCTAATGAGACCCTGTTTCAAAATAAAAACAGCTGGGGGTGTAGCTCAAAGGTAGAATGCCCCTGGATTCAATCCCTAGTACCAAAAAAAAAAGACAAAAGAAAAATTTGGAATTATCAACACTTTCAAAGTATTGACTCAGAAATTAAGGTTTTTATTCTCATTTCATTTCTGGTTAGCTGCTGCAAAAAACTAAATTATATATCCCTTTTGACATCAATTAGTAATTTAATGCCTATTATTCCTATGGCACTTTTATTTAAAAACTATAATTCATATCACCCAACTTGAACAGGAATATTTTCTGTAAGACTGGCCTCTAATGAGTTTTGAAATAAAAAATCAAATTCACCCTGTGAAGAAATACCATTGAGGGTACTTTGGGAGGCGGAGACCGGAGGATCAGGGTTCGCAGCCAGCCTCAGCTCTCTCTCTCTCTCTCTCACTCTCTCACTCTCTCCCTGTCTCTCTCTCTCTCTCTCTACCTAGTGAGGCCCTCCACAACTTCGTGAGACCCAGTTTCAAAATAAAGTATAAAAAATAGGGCCAGGGGTGTAGCACGGAGGTAGAATGCCCCTGGGTTCAATCCCCGGTACCGCAAAAATAAAAGAAATATCATTGAGGTAGCTAGGTATCTATGGTAATGCTGAAAGTTCTCTGTGAAAGACTGAATATAAAAGTAAAAAGAGTACATAGTTGTAAAAAAAAAAGGAATTTAAACATTCATTTTCTGCGCACTTTTTTTTAGTTGATAGCTTAACCATGTCAAGTTTATTGCAAAAAAAATCTTCAAGGATGTCTATTACAGTATTTTATAATTGAAAAATTAGAAACAAGTTAATATTCAGCATTAGAAGATTAAATAACTTATTAAATATCTGTAGAATGACATACTATGCAGCCATTCAAAAAGATTTAGCTAATATGTAAATATTTCATAGCATATTGTCAAGCAAAGGCAATTTATGAATTCACATATTTTAAAAAAAGTTTTTTTTTTTCGAAACGGGGGATTGAACCCAGGGGCATCTTACCTCTGAGCTACACCCCCAGCCCTGTTTTTTGTTCTTTATTTTGAAACAGGGTCTCAACAAAGTTGCGGAGGGCCTCACTAAATAGCTGAGGCTGGCTGCGAACCCGGATTCTCCGGTCTCCGCCTCCCAAGTACTGGGATTACAAGCGTGCGCCACCATGCCCGGCTTTTTTTATGTTTTTAAGCTCCCCAGGTAATTCTGTAATTGGAAACCCTTCTTTGACAGTGGCCTTAAAGCAAGAGCTTTGCAAAGATTGGCTTCAAAAATGGACGAGAAGGGTATAGTGATAGAACGCTCAGGCATGCCATGGAATATTTATATTGTTTTATTACCACATATAGAAAGACAAAGTAAATTTGATATATTGCTTAAACCACATTGTAATAAAAATCATAAACTTATTCCCATTTTTTCAAGTTCAAGCCAATATGTACTTTAATTTTTTAATTAACAGCTGTATTGAAATATAATTCACATTCCATAACCCTTCCTACTTAAAATGCACAATTCAGCCAGGCATGGTGGTTGCACTTTTGTAATCCGAGTACTTGGGAGGCTGAGACAGGAGAATCATAGGTTTGCAGCCAGCCTCAGCAACATGTTAGGCCTTCTGCAACTTAGTGAGACCCTGTTTCAAAATAAAGAATAAAAAATTGGGCTGGGGGTGGAGCTCGGAGGTGGAATGCCCTGGATTCAATCCCCAGCACTGCAAAAAAATGAACACTTTAGTAGTTTTCATTATATTTACAGAGTTTTGCAACCATAACCACAATTAAGTCTAATGGTTTTAGGCAATAGTTTTTATAGTAAAATCTAGTGTGATTCAGTACTAGCTAGTTCCCTATAGTTCATTATAGCAGCATTTAAACCTGAGTATTTATTTTCTGACAAACTGCATTTGTATGTTTTTACACCTTTTTGTATTTATACCAATGTAACCTAATAAGTGTTTTTAACTTCCTCAGTTACATTACTATGTTCAGAACCATTTTACAAGCGCAAGAATGGCTTTGATTGGACTTGGTAAGTTGACATGTATATTAGTTTGGTTCCTTAAGAGCAGTCCCATGAACTATAATTATGTGAACAAAGGATTTAAGGAAATTTCTGTTTTTTCAAATAAGCAATATGTAGTAGGATTTTAATTGCTATACATTCCTTTAGAAAAGTAGAACCCAATATTTAACTTTGTAAGCTACTTGTTTGATATTCTTTACAGTATTTGCAAAACCTGTGACATGGGCAACTTTCTCTAAGCAAAGAACTTTTACAAACTTTTACAAATAAGTACAACTTTCCGGGCATGGCTGCACAAGTCTGTAATCTCCCAGTACTTGGGAGACTGAGACAGGAGGATCACAGGTTGAAGACCAGCCTCAACAACTTAACAAAACCCTATTTTAATTTTTAAAAATAAATAAAAAAAGACTGGGGGTGTAGCTCAGAGGTAAAATGCTCTGGGTTCAATCCCCAGTACCAAAAAAAGTACATCTTAATAGAAAAAGAGACAGAGGGCATAAACAGACAATTCATGGGTGAAGAGTTTGTATATGTGTATCCAATTATTTTTAAAGATGGTCAGCCTCACTAATTCAGAAACATTTTAATCTGAGATTGACAAAAATTAAGAGGTCAACACTGCCCAATATTAATCAGATATGGAGAAAAATAGTCACCGTCAACAGTTAATGGCAGAAGTGTAAACTGGTACAGTATTTTGGGAGGGGTCTTTTTTTTTTTTTTTTTTTCAGTACTAGAGATTGAACGCAGGGGTTTTCTACCTCCGCGCTCCACCCCCGACCCTATTTTTTATACTTTATTTTGAAACCAGGTCTCACGAAGTTGCGGAGGGCCTAAGTAGAGAGAGAGAGACAGAGAGACAGGGAGAGAGAGAGAGAGAGAGAGCTGAGGCTGGCCGCGAACCCGGATCCTCCGGTCTCCGCCTCCCAAAGTACTGGGATTACAAGCGTGCGACACCACGCCCGGCTGGGAGGTCAATTTAAATAAATCTGTTAAAAATTCTAAATGTTAGCCGGGCATGGGGGTGCACACCTGTAATCCTAGTACTTGGGAGGCTGAGACAAGAAGATCTCAGGTTTGCGTCCAGCCTCAGCTACTTAGTGAAGCCCTCTGCAACTTAGTGAGACCCTGTTTCAAAATAAAGAATAAAAAATAGGGCTGGGGGTGTAGCCCGGAGGTAGAATGTCCCTGGGTTCAATCCCCAGTACTGCAAAAAAAAAAAATTTTTTTTCTAAATGTTTACATTCCTAGACCCAACAGTTTTTCTTTAAAAAAATCTATCCTAAGAGCCAGGTGTGGTGGCACACACCTGTAATCCCAGCAATTTGGAAGGCTGAGGCCAGCCTGGGCCACTTACAAGACCCTGCCTCAAAAAAATTTGTTTTTAATTTGTCCCACAGAGATAATTGGCCAAGTTTATAAAATACTTGCTTGAATATACTATTGCAGCCAGGGATGGTGGCACATGCTTGTTACAAATCCCAGTACTTGGGAGGCTGAGACAGGAGGATCGCACATTCACAGCCAGCCTCAGCAACTCGGGGAGACCCTCCGCAACTTATTAAGACCCTGCTTCAAAGTAAAAAGGGCTGGGGGTGTAGCTCAGAGGTAAAATGGCCCTGGGTTCAATCCCCAGTACCACAAAAAAAAGAAAAAATACCATTGCAATGTTGGTTATTTGTTTTGTAAATAACAGCTTGAGGTATAATTCACATGCCATAAAATTAACCCTTTTTTTGCAGTATTGGGGATTGAACCCAGGGGCATTCTACTTCCGAGGTACACCCTCAGCCCTATTTTTTATTCTTTATTTTGAAACAGGGTCTCACTAAGTTGCAGAGGGCTTCACTAAGTAGCTGAGGCTGGACGCGAACCTGAGATTGTCCTGTCTCAGCCTCCCAAGTACTGGGATTACAAGCATGCACCACCATGCCCAGCTAAAATTAACCCTTTTAAATAAGTATGCAATTCTGTGGTTTTTAATAAACTTGTAGAATTGTGCAACTATTACCACTGTCTAATTTAGAACATTTTCATTCCCCTCCCAAAAAAAAACCCATACCCATAAGCCACTCCCCATTCTCACCTTCCCCTGTTTCTGGGATCCCTAATCTACTTTCTGTCTCTACGGAGTTGACTACTCTGGACATTTCACACAAATGGAATCATACATAGGTGGCCTTATGTAACTTACTTAGCATAGTGTTTTCAAGGTCCATCTGTATTATATAGCATGTATCAAATATTACACTGCTGACAAATATCCCATTACTGGATCTTGTTTATCCATTCATTGACATTTGGGTTGCTTCCACCTTTTGGTGGGTGTAAAAACTTAACATTCAGTTTTTCTTAGAACACTGTTTTCCGTTCTTTTGGGTATACACTTATTAAGTAGAATCGCTAGGACATACAGTAACTCTCTGGTAACGGCTTAAGGAACTGTCATACTGTTTTCCAAATTAGTTGAACCATTTTACTTTCCCACCAGCAGTGCAGAAGGGTTCCAGTTTCTTCACTTCTTCACCAACACTTATTACTGTCTTTCTGATTATGACCATCTTAGTGGATATGAAGTAGTCAGTGTGGTTTCAATTTGCATTTCCGTACTGACCGATGACATTATTGTGTGATGTTTGGCCATCTGTATAACTTTTTGAAAAATGCCTGTTCATGTTCTTTACCTTTTTGGGGGGAGGGGGTAACTTGGGATTGAACCCAGGGCATTCTATCTCTGAGCTACAATACCAGCTCCATTTTATTTTTTATTTTGAAACAGGGCCTCACTAAGTTGCTGAAGCTGACCTCTAACCTGCAATCCTTCTGTCTCAGCCTCCCAAGTACTGGGATTACAGGTGTGCGCTATCACACTAGGCTTTACCTACTTTTTTATTGGGGACTTTTTTTTAAATTCTTGAGTTATAAGGATCCTTTATATATTTTGAATAATAGACCCTTATCAGCTATATGATTTACAAAATGTCATTTTGCATTCCATGGGTTCACTTTTTTCTTTTTTCTTTTTTTTTTTTTTTTTTTTTTT
>PVJS01050325.1:0-14350 GCA_004027185.1 Glis glis | reverse complement strand
ATCAGAAATAACCAAAATGTTTTAAGTGAATTAAAATCATTTATAGTCAGAAAAACACTTGAGAATAAATCCCAGGAATGCAAACATAGGAAGAAAATAATCAATGTGAAATGCATTCTATATCATCCAGTAATATTTGCAACAGTGAGTCCATTTCCAAGGAAGTTTCCTAGGCTTTTATTGCTTGTAATGAAAACCTTTATGAGAGGACTCTGATTTTGAAAAGCGGCGTGTGGAACTATGCTGGTTTGTAACGTGAGTGTAATCCAGATCCTCAGCTTCTGTTACAGTAGGTGGTGGTGGTCGTGCAGGCCTGTCATTCCTAGAACGGTGGGTTTCATCACTCTCCTTTGACTTAGCTGTTTTTGACTTCCACTCGGAATCATGCTTTTTTTTGTCCAAAGATGACTTCTCCCGCTCTTTGGCTTTCTTGTAAGCTTTCTTCTCTTCAGCCATTAGAAGTCGAGCAATTTCCTCATCCTGGGCTACCTGAGCTGCTCTCATATCCACCTGGGTAGCCAAAAGTTCTTCTTCTTGCAGTTTTCTGGCAATTTCAGCATCATACCATTCCTGATCCCTGTGGGTCGCTCTTGATGGAGTAGAGACAGCGTCTTTCATCACCCTTGGCTTCATCCCTCCATCTTCATAATAGTAACTATCTCCATAAGCATTGGCTCCAGAGAACTCTGGAACATGTTTCTTTCGCTTTTTCTCTTCCTTTAACTCCTTTTCTTGCAAAAGGCGAGCTATATCCTCATCCTTCTTCTCCTGAATGCGCCGTCTCTCTGCCTCAATAGCCAGCTTCTCCTGAATTTCCTGAGCAATTTCACAGTCTTGTTGTTCAAGGTCTTTGTAGCGCTTCTGGAGCTGAGCCTGGGCCTTCAGATCTTCCTCTTGGAGCTGCTTAGCCACCTGGAGATCATGCTGGACCAAACGGTTCCGCTGAATGTTTGATGCCAAATGATGCTCAATCTCTTGTTCCTGCAGGCTGTGAGCCAGGGTGTGGTCCTCCAGGACAGCAAAATCCCGGCACACTTCCTTGACTCCGGGCAGCTTGGACTGGTCGATGCTGACTTCGGCCATGTTGGGCCGGGGTCCGGCCGCCCGGGCGCGCGTCCCAGGTCCCGGCCCCGCGGCGCCGAGCGAGCCCGGGGCTCAGCCGCAGGCAAAGTCGGGCGGGCAGAGGCGCGGGCCGCGAGCAGCAGCGGCGAGGCGGCGACGAAGGCGGCGGACACTGCCGGCCCCGCGGCCGCCGCAGCCACCTGCTCCGCGCCCCCGGCCCCGGCCGAGCCCAACACCGAGCCCGGAAATGCTGTAATATTATTTTAGAACATGTGTTTTAAAATTGAGTTGGTTGGGAGGGGTACTATTTGAATCTGCTTTGCTTGGGTGGAAAGTGCCAGTGTTTACTATTTTTCTGCAGATCTCCACCCTCACCCCTGCACAGATAAACATCAAATAATTTGCTTTCATTGAGCTAGCACAGAAATAATCAGGGCTTCAGGATAAATATCCAGAAAGCAATGTCTCAGAACGTGTCTTTTTGTGGAAAAGGTTAATCTAGCCTATTATTGGCATAATTAGAAAATCTCAAAAATGGAGATTCACAGTTTCTATGTGGAGTGCTGCTTTTATTATGCATCAAGAGCACAACTAAACACAGGAGGTCCTCACATTTAGGAACAGTGGCCACCCTTGCATGGTGCTACACTAACTCTGTATGTATATGCACACTCATTGTTTTCTTCATTATTGTCTGTCCTCAGAGAATAATGTGTGACAAAAAATGTTGTAGGTGTATGCAGGCAGTTTTATTTAATAGGCATCAGAATAAATGTCTGTGAATTTGTCCATAAGACTATCCTGTGTGAGCTGGACGTGGTGGCATATGCCTATAATCCTAGTACTTGGAAGGCTGAGACAGGAGGATAGTAGGTTCTAGACCAGAAACTTAGTGAGACCCTCAGCAACTTAGTGAGATCCTGTTTCAAAACAGATAAAAGATAAAAATGGGGCTGGGGGTCTAGCTTGGAGGTAGAATGCCCCTGGGTTAATTCCCCAGTTCCACCCCCCAAAAAAAATCTTGTGTGAAAAAAAGGTGATCATTTATCATCTTGATACTTTACCCCTATAGTTGAAGTGGGAATCTGCAGATGAACTTATTTAGTCGTGATTATATAGTCCCTGAAAATGCATATTTATGACATCTATAAAATATTATAAGTAATAAGTAATATTATATTATTAAATGTTGAATGCTACCTGTACTTTTATCTACAACTGTCTTAGAGCTTAATGAATTGATTTCTTTGAAATTTTTATAATTTCTAATAAAGTTCTATTCTAAAAAGACTTACAGATCAAAAAATTTAACTAGTTTACTTAGTACACAAAAAGCTTCAGTACAATTGACCTACTGACCTTAATTCCCAGGAAACTGTCACATTACTTCTTTACCCCTTTGTCTGACTTAACAATGTGACCCAAAATACTGCTCAGCTTTAAAGTTTCTCAGCATTGTAAGGTCACCCTTTGGTCACCATAGTTACAATTTAGATCTGCAGGTCAGAGGTCAAATAGATTAATGTTGTCAGACACATCTTTAAATGGCTCCAACACTACTTTGCCATGCAGTAAACAGTTGACCATATTTGATATGACAAAGGTATTCTTCAGTCTTGCTAAGAAGATCTTTGGAGACATCAGATAGGAAGGGATTTTCTATAAGAACTTGCAATTTGGGTCTGCAGAGTCAGTTAGTTAACGATTTGATTTATAGCATCAGATGTAGATTGAAAAATAAAGTATGTTAAACAGTCTAGGTTACACTTTTCTGCACATGTCTATGTTTTGCTTGTCTTTCTGTCTGTCATCAATTGAATTGATCATCTACCTATTTATAAAAATAGGTGTCCTCACTCGCCTATGAACTTAGCTAACTATAACAGTGAATAGAAAATACAAGCTTTCTGATCAGGAGTATATGCTTTTTTGGTGTGAATAACCTGTGGTATCTTTTCTCCTAATTTGGGAAGTATGCATATAAAATAGTTGCATTTATTTTTAAAGTGTGTTTAGGAAAACTTGCTTACCTTAGAGATTAGATAGATTACCATCTGTATTTTGTATATAAATATCTTTTTATGGCCTCAGACTCTCTATTTATGGATCTTGGATTCTGTATTCAATTTATTTTTCTTTTTTCTTTTTTTTTTTTGCGGTACTGGGGATTGAACCCAGGGACGTTCTACCTCCGTGCTACGCCCCTGGCCCTATTTCTTTTATACTTTATTTTGAAACCGGGTCTCACGAAGTTGCGGAGGGCCTCACTAAGGGGAGAGAGAGAGAGAGAGAAACAGGAGAGAGAGAACAAGAGAGCTGAGGCTGGCCACAAACCCAGATCCTCCGGTCTCTGCCTACCAAAGTACTGGGATTACAAGAATGCGCCACCACGCCCGGCTTCAATTTATTTTTCTAAGAGGAAATTGTTTCTTCCATTGTGAATCAGAATGTAAAAAAATAATATATTAAAATGAATACTACTTCTAAACAAAAATTCAGATGTTAATTTTTTGTAAATAAGAAATACTCTATAAATAATATTAGTCAAAATCACAAAAGAACATTTAAAGATGATGAAACAAAAATATTAAGTAAGATAAGTTAAACATTATTACTAAAATATATTTTTGTGAATTTTAATAATCACCAGATTATGATTTTTGGACATGAATCATACTATAGAATACTTTTTTTAAAAAAATACTTTACCAATATGGAATTGTTTAGCCAGTACACAGAAATATGTTTAAGCACCAGGCTTAGTTAAATGAAACATTAAAGGATGCCCTGTCTCTGAAGGTTTTGTCTCCCATGTGTATTTTTTGCAGCTGTAAGATTTGAGGCTTGCTGGAGCATTTGCTCTTAATCGCATACTATAAAGGTAGACAAAGGAGAGAGCTAGGAGATTTGGCAGCTGGGAGGTGTTAATATGGAATTTAATAGCAAAGAAGAGGGGGGTTAGGGCTTTTCTAGGTGAAACAGAGATTGGCAGCTTAGAGGAGGAAGTAAGTCCTGGAGTCTGAGAAGCACTGGCAGTTCAGTTGCGTGTGAGTTTCAAATGACAAGTTAGCTTTCATGTGAATGAATGGGTTGTCTCCCGTTTTACTTTCAATTCAATGAAAATCATTGCCTTGTAGATATCGTGGAAACCAACTACTCAGCAAAGGCATTAATTGCTGACCTGTTTGGCAGCACTTAGGGACACTGGTTCAACAAACTGATGGAGTATTCTGTTTGGTCATTATGCCAAGAGAATGGCAAATCAATATTTAACTAACTTCTGAAGAAGCCACACCACTGAAATACTAGTTTTATATGAAACTCTCTGTTTATACAGAAGAAGTTTCCTGAAATAAAAGCTAAATGATTTATTTTAAATGTGGGAAAATTCTGAAGTCAAGTAAAATATGCGGTTGAGTTCTGACCTTCAGAATTTGTAATACCATTCTATGTCTGTAAAAGTTGATATGTACCTTGCTTTTAGATTTCTTACTTCTGATGCATTACTAAGGTGTGTAAACAAGCCAATTCTTAATGTCTATTTATTAAAAACATGGAATTTTGTATATTACATTTTATTTGCTGTTTCTCCTTAAAGTAATTCTTTCCTTGTTCACTTCCTATGCCTTTTAATTTATTTTAATTTTGTCAGTTTATACATTTCCACTCTTGCTAGGGTCCTGGCCAGAGACCTACATGTCTTGCTACTGTAGCAGGAATGCAGTAGTTTCATTTCCTGGGTGAACATTAAAATCACCAGAGCATGTCCAGATCACCTGAGACCAGTTGAAATATTGTGATGGAAAGAACGTGCCATACTTTGAAACCATACTTCTTTTGGGCTGTGGCTCTACTACTTAAAAGCTATGTGATGTTAGGAAAATTAATCTCTCTCTCTCTCTCTCTCTCTGTGTTCCCTTGTTTATAAAAGGGAATTATATTGCTTAATTTGAAGGGGTTTTGAAGATTTTACTGGCTCTGTAAAGATTTTGTTGTATTGAACTACTCACTAGTACATAGGAGATATTCAATAAAAGATAGTAATAAGTGATATGAAATATTACTCTCCAACTAACTTGATGTGGGACCCTGGGCAAGTCACTTAGGCTTTTCTGGCTCTCTCTCTCTCTATATATATATATAGAGAGAGAGAATATATATATGTATGTATGTATCTTAAAGGATATTTGTGAGTGTTAGCTTACAGGTGAGTGTATGTGAAAGGGCTTTGAAGAATGGAGAGCAATATAGAAATGTAAAAAACATAGCTTATATTCTTACTGCTAAGGTTGCTAGTACCAAGCTCAAAGACAACACCATCAAAATTTGAGGTTATTTGTATGGGGTATTAGTTACTTCATTTGTCATTTTCTCAGAAGGTTTCTTGGAATGCTGTAATGAGTTGCAGACCTGTTATTGAATACTTGGGAGTGACAATATCCATGAAGATTTTTCACCATGTTGTCCTGTCACTGTTTGGAATTTGTCTCAGTATTATCTATCACATAGACTTAACACAGATTTGAGGATTTTCGTTGGCTTTTTCCAACTCTGTACATCCCTCTTGGCTATGAATTCTACTTCTTTCAAAGAGATAAATTGCCTTGAGGCTATTCCCTGCCTCCTGTCTGAGCTTATCTGGTATTTCTGCACCTGTAGATCTTTTTAGAAGCCAAAGGAGAGAGTCAGACACCAACTATGTTAGATTTTGCTAGAACTATCCACCTCCTATCATTTTACTTTACTCATTTTCACATTTTTTGTTTGCCATTAGTATGTTCTTTTATTTTTTTTATTTTTTATTTTTTTTTTGCGGTTCCGGGGATTGAACGCAGGGGCGTTCTACCTCCGTGCTACGCCCCCGGCCCTATTTTTTATACTTTATTTTGAAACCGGGTCTCACGAAGTTGCGGAGGGCCTCACAAAGGAGAGAGAGAGAGAGAGAGAGAGAGAGAGAGAGAGAGACCTGAGGCTGGCCGCGAACCCGGATCCTCTGGTCTCCGCCTCCCAAATTACTGGGATTACAAGCGTGCGCCACCACGCCCGGCTCTAGTATGTTCTTTTATAACTGTTTTGTTAATTTACATTTCCATTGATCTGTGTCACACATAAAATGCCATATCAAATATTGCTGTAGCTTAGTAATTATCTTCAAGTCAACATCCTTGTGACTTCCCAAAAGTCAGGGGTCTAAATAATTAAATTTCCTTATTTTCCAATAGTACTGAGCATCAGTCCATGATATGCATTCACAAGAGTGCAGATTGTATGGTAACTATTCTCACAGTGAAATTATGTTGTGCGCATATCATATTTTACATAGTATAAGTAGTAGTGCTTTTCAAACTTGACATGATCAGAATTACCTGGAGGGCTTATTGAAACAGAGATTTATAGGCCACCTCCAGAGTTTCTGATTCAGTAGCCCTGGCATGGGACCTGACAGTTCTAAGAAATTTCCAAGCTGTGCTGCTACTGCTACTTTGGGGACCACAACACGGGCCACACTGATGTGGCGAGCATAAAGGTGCACTGCAAAGATCCCCCTCCAGGAGTAGGACGATCATTCCATAATTGCAAGAGTATGACTATGGTGGGCCCCAGGCCTCCTGAGAGTTGCCCTCAGTTGATAGGAGCTGCCTTAACACTACATTCCCCTCCCTAGTTGCAGGCCACATAAAATGACAGAACAATGCAGGGAGTACAAAGGTCCATCCTTCTAGCCTCAGTTCAGGATAATTCTGAGGGGCCATCCCAACTCCAGAGGACTTGGCTGCAATTGCATCTCAGCTCAACTTTTCTCTCTGCTTAATCTCCCTTCCCTTACTCCCAATGGCATTCTTTGATTAACCTTTATCTCAGAGTCTGTTTCCAGAGAATCTGGCCTGAAGCAATAGATAATAAAACAATGTTGTATTTGTTAAATACAAATCTGACAATAATTAAATATCCCAACTCTCTGTGTAGGAGCCTGAGGAAATTTTTTGTGGCTTATTTGGTAATTTATGAGACCCTAGCTATCAGAATTGACTGCCTAAGCTCCTGATTCTCTTATTGAGAGATATTATTTTTTCCTTAACTACTCTATCTCCTATGCCTCAGAATGTCAGTTCTTTTCTTTTTAGGCAAATAGGATCGATGTCTGCCTTTGTGTTTATATGCGTTCAAGTTGCAAAAGCCTTCCCACAGTTGCATTTGCTCCCTTTCTTCTACAGCAAATTTGCTCCCTTTCATCTACGGACAAATTTCATGTCTTTCATGAAGGAGGAGGTAGTTCTTCAGTGAGTTACAAGTAGGATGATTCCCTCCAAACCCATCCTATCTAAAATTTCAGATGACTGGGCATGGTGTCACAGGCCTGTAATTCCAGTACTTGGTAGGCTGAGACAGGAGGATCACCGGTTCGAGACCAGCCTTGGCAACTTAGCGAGGTCCTCAGCAACATAAAAAGACCTTGTTTCTGTTTCAGAATAAAAAATAAAATAGGGGTGAGGGTGTACCTCATAGAGAGAATGCCCCTGGGTTTAATCCCCAGGACCAAAACATAAAATAAAATAAAATCTTAGATGCTCTTCTCTCCAAGCACTTTTATGAATAATAATAATGACTGGTACTGGTGCTTCATAACACTTTAGAAATATTAACTCTTTTAATCCTTGTAACAGCCCTATAAAACAGAGACTATTATTTTTTATTTTATTTTTTTTTAATTTTTTTTTTTTGCGGTACCAGGGATTGAACCCAGGGGCGTTCTACCTCCGTGCTACACCCCCCGGCCCTATTTTTTATACTTTATTTTGAAACCGGGTCTCACGAAGTTGCGGAGGGCATCACTAAGTAGGGAGAGAGAGAGACAGGGAGAGAGAGAGAGAGAGAGAGAGAGAGCTGAGGCTGGCTGTGAACCCGGATCCCCCAGTCTCCGCCTCCCAAAGTACTGGGATTACAAGCGTGCGCCACCATGCCCGGCCTATTATTTTTTAGAAAAGAAAAAGTGAAGACAAAAAGAGAATAAATAACTTACCAATGTCATTTAATCAGGAAGAATTAGAGCCACAATTTAAATCCAGTATGATTAGCTCCAGAAGCTGTGTTCTCTGACTATAGAGCATGCTACAGATTTTTGCATCTTATGCATTATCATCAGTTTTGTTATTTTTATTGATATAATTTTAACAGTTTATTGAGATATAATCCATATATTACATTATTCACCCATTTAAAATGTATAATTCAATATTTTTATATATTGCATAATTTTAAATTATAAGATATATAATGTAAAATCACCCATTTTAACAATTTTTCAGTATACAATTTAGTAACATTTAGTACATTTACAGCATTGTGTGACCATTACCAATGTCTATTTTTCAAACTTTTTTACTACAAATAGAAATTTAATGATTATAGAAGTTCTATAATCATTAAATAATAATTTCCTATTTCTTCCTCACCATCACCCTCTAGCCCCTGATAACCCCTAATCTACTTTCTGTATTTTTTAATTTACCTATTCTAGGTACCTCATGTAAATAGAATCATATAGTATTTATCCTCTAATCTCTGGCCTAGCATATTGCTTTTAAGGTTTATCCATGATGTAGTAGATAATAGAATTTCATCAGTTTTTAAGTTTGAATAATAATCCATTGACTGTATATACTACATTTTGTTTATCCACACATCAATTGAAAGACACTTGGTTGTTTTAACCTTTTGGCTATTGTGAATAATGCAGTAATGAACATTGGTATACAAGTATATGTTTGAGTTCTCACTGTCATTTCCTTTGGACACATACCCAGAAGTGGAATTCCTGGGTCATAAGATCATTCTATGTTTAGCTTTTTGAAAAACTGCCAAACTGTTTTCTATAGTGGCTGCACCATTTACATTCCCACCAGTAATGTATAAGAATCTTCATTTCCCTCCATCTTTTCCAAGACTTGTTATTTTCTGTTTTTTATTTTAGTCATCCATGAAAGTATAAAGTGGTTATCACATTGTTGTTTTTATTCTTATTTCCCTAATGACTAATTATGTTGAGCATCTTTTCATGTGCTTATTGGCTCTCTGTATATCTTTTAGGGGAAAGGTCTATTCACTTCCTTTGCCTGTTTTTTAGAGGGGTAAAGCTCAGGATATTTAACACTTATCTGGTATGTGATTTGCAAATACTGTTTTTCATTCTATATGTTGTCTTTTCACTCTCTTGATAGTATCCTTAGAGGCACGAAAGTTTTTAATTTTGATGATGTCCAATTTATCTATTTTGTCTTTTGTTCCTTGTGCTTTTGGTGTCATATCTAAGATTCCATTGCCAAATCCAAGGTCAGGAAGATTTACCCCTATGTTTTCTTCTAAGAGTTTTACCGTTGAAGCTCTTGTACTTAGGTTGCTGATCTATTTTGAATTAATATTTGTGTACAATGAAGTAGAAGCCCCTGTTCATTCTTTCGCACGTGAAAATATAGCTGTTTCATTACCATTTATAGAAGAAATTAGTCTTTCCCTGTTGAATGGTCTTGATATCCTTGCCAAAAAGCAATCATAGATGTATGAATTTATGTCTGGACTCCCAATTACATTCCATTGGTTTATGTGTCTATCCTTATGCTACTATCAAACCATTTTGATTATTGCGGCTTACTATAGTAAGTTTTAAAATCAGGAAGTATGCTTTATCCAAATTTTATCTTTTTAAAAATTGTTTTGGCATAATGTTCTCCAGTGTCCTCCATTTCCCTGCAAATGATGTAATTTTGTTCTTCTTTATGGCTGTATAAAATTCCATTGTGTACGTATCCCAGACAAAGAAGGAGAAAACTTCAGTTGAGCAAAGAAGGTGACCAAACTGAGGGAGACGGGAGGGGGGAAGAGGGAAATACACTAATGCACATGATGTATATAAACAAACTTATCAGAATTGATCACTATGCTGAACATGGAAAGGAGGGAAGGGGGAGGGAATGGGGTGGGATTTGAGGGAGGGCTAAATGAGCAATGTGTGCATGCATGCTTCTGATACTCTGACACCTACCAAAATGTATAACTATAATGCACCAATAAATGTAATAAATAAAAAAATTCCAAAAAATTGTTTTGACTATTTGGGGTTCATTGTAAATCTTTTATGTTATGCTTTTGTACTATTGGTATTCATGTCTATTTGTCCTGTCCAGACTGGTCTTTTTTCTTTTAAATTATTTTCTTGTAGTGCCTATCATAACACCTCAAAAAGATTTCTTTGCAAGTTAGTTCATCTCCTGATTTGTAACTCTACTAGTACAAGTCTATTCTCCTCTATCCACAATTCCAAACCCAAACAAAAACCTGTTCTGACCAGATCCATTTTGGAATAAGAGTCTCATCTGTATTGATATAAGACTAGTCTTTAAAATTTTTACCTAGTATTAATATTCATATATTTTACAATAGAACTGTTAATATGTTGGATGTACTATCTGGTATCTCACAGGAGATATTATATTATATTATATTATATTATATTATATTATATTATATTATATATAAATTGTATCTTTTGTAAAATTGAAGTGATTCTGAAGATTGATACACATTTTTCCCCAAGGGTTTCAAATATGTGATTATTGTTCTGGATTTTTATTTTCAACATATATAAAAGAAAAAATTCCCAAAGAAAACTTAGTATTTCCTCTGTTGGAGTAGGTCTTACAAATTTTGGTGCTTAATATGATTTTTTCAGTGTTATGAAAGAATAGTTGTTGGCAGAAAAACCTTAGTGGAGTAAAGCCAAATTTTTCACTAACATTTTTATTTTTCAGGTAATATACTCATTTTATTGTTGAATGTGTAAAAAAAATCTACTTTGATTTTTTTCAGAAAAATTAAACTATGTTAATCAAAGTACACTAGCTTTTATATGTTTTAACGTATTTTATTGGTGCATTATAATTATTTATCATAATGAGGTTGAAAGTGATAGAAACATACATGCACACAGCACCTGGTGTGTGTGCTTCCCTCCCTATACATGTTATTGAGATTGGTGTTGATAATTTTGTATGTATAGATAGCATTATTTGAACTGTTTAATTCACACTACTCACATGATGAGGAAAGACTGATAGATACTGTCTCAACCATATAGTTATATGAAAAAAATAGGTTTTAGAAGTTCTGGCTCTAAAGAAAATGGTCATTAGTTTTAAAAAATCAAGTTTTAGTGGTAAAGAAGATAATGGCTTGATCTTGAAAGGGTTGACATACATTACTGTGCAGGGGTGACCTACAAATTTGTCAAGTATTCTATGTTTTCTAGGAGGATTTCTCAAACTTCAGTCATTTTTGAACCACCTCAGAATTTTTGCCATGACTGAATGAGTAGTCCTATATTATTATTTATTAGGGGCCATTTTATAACTAAGCTTTTAAAACAACTTAATTTCATAAAGAAAGACGTTTTCCAAATAAATGCATAACTACTAAAATTAAAAATGTGCCCATTTGCTATTTAAAATCAAGTCAAAACCCACTGGAAACAAAAACCAATCTCTTAAGAAAATGCTCTAAGTTGTGAACAGGAGTTTGATGTACCTTTCAAGAGGATACATTTGTAGAAAGAATTGGGACGAAACACCACAAAATTTCCCCTGGGTCTATAATTAGGAATGTTAGTGCTTTTTTTTTAAGAATAAACATATAAGTACCAGTGAAGGGACCAATGTAGAAGTCCAGATATATTTCCTGCATCCCTCATTGTACAGAATCAATCTCTACATTTATATATATATGTATACATATATATATATATATATATGAGTATATGCATATATATGTATATATACATACAGATAGATCTGCCACCCCAGAGATCTTCTAGCTTACACTTGTTTTAGCCATTGTTGTACTCCACAGCCAGCACAGTGACAAGCAAATACTAAACAAAACAAAACAAAACAAACAAACAGAAAACCTCTTTTTCTTTTGTTCCTTTGTGCACACTGAGCCTGTGAATAAAATGATAATGTCTAGTTTGGAAATGTTTGGATTATAACTTATACCTTTATTATTAAATTGCCCTAGGCACTGGGACTCAACTTCAGGGATTGGGGCAGAAAGACTCAATGTTTATTAAAGCCCTAGGACTGACATGAGATAGGCTACAAAAATCAGTTTTGCTGATTTATTGTCATAGTGTATTTAAAAACAGTTCATTAAATATTATAACTTGTAATTAGGAAATTAATACCAGTTAGAGGAATTGTAGTGAGTGTCTTTTCTAAACACTTTAGAAATTTTTTTTTTTTTTTTTTTTGCGGTACTGGGGATTGAACCCAGGGGTGTTCTACCTTCGCACTACACCCCCGGCCCTATTTTTTATACTTTATTTTGAAACTGGGTCTCACGAAGTTGCAGAGGGCCTTACTAAGTAGAGAGAGAGAGAGACAAGGGGAGAGAGAGAGATAGAAAGAGAGAGAGAGAGAGAGAGAGAGAGAGAGAGAGAGAGATGAGGCTGGCCGTGAACCCGGATCCTCTGGTCTCCGCCTCCCAAAGTACTGGGATTAGAAGTGTGCGCCACCACGCCTGGCTAGAAATTTTATATATCAGCAGTGACTGTCTTTTTTTTTTTAGCAGTACTGGGGATTGAACCCAGGGGCATTCTACCTCTGAAGCTACACCCCCAGCCCTATTTCTCTTATTCTTTATTTTGAAACAGGGTCTCACTAAGTGGCGGAAGGCCTCAGTAAGTAGCTGAGGCTGGCCGTGAACCTGGATGCTCTCTGGTCTCAGCCTCCCAAGTACTGGGATTACAAGCATGCGCCACCATGCCCGGCTAAGATGACTGTTTTAAAGAGATCAAAATAAGGTTATTGTTAGAAAGAAAATGAAATTTTCATTATGTTTAACATTTATCTATTAAAGTAGTGATCCAAAATTATGGCCTTTAGCTCCCTTTTATTTCTTATGTTTATATTTAATAGAAGTTAAGTGATATTTCCATTAAATCTTTCACTGGGTTTTATGACTTATCAGTCTTTAGAAATGTAGGTCCAAATCTTTTGAAATTTTCATTTTTTTTCATACTAACTATGCACGTCTTAAACTTTGCTCACTTAAACACTTTATTTACTACTTTTCTTATGCTTCTTAGAAGCATAGTCTCTCATTAAGAGAAGGCTTAAAATGCCAAAATAGTTGGATAAAGTAAAATGAGTTCATTGTATTTCTTATATTAGTTAACTCTGATTAGTACAGTCCAGTTGATACTTTTAGGATTCAAATTTATAAAACCTTGAACTTTTTAGGTCAGAGACTTTTGAAAGAGAAGAAAACTACTGGGAAATGAATTTTTGATTGTTAGGGAACAAAAACAACTTATATCATTTGAAATTATTAGTCTAGACTTTCATTCATTTGACTAAGACTAAAAAAATAAAGTTGTTTTTGAGAAAACTGTATGGAAAATCAAGACTTTTAACATTTTATAATTGGCACCAGGAAAGGAAATGAACTAAAATTGTGTTAATATAAACACAACTGTTTTGTTTCCATCTGAAAAACGAAAGGTTTTTGATGTCCCTTGGTTTGGATATTTATTGGAGAGACATCTATTGCCAATCTACATTCCACTGCAGTTGATTTTAAGGAAATGTCATGAGTGACGTGACCATCTGTCAAGTACAAATGGAGTCTGAGCAAGTGGATGTAATCTTCACAAAACAAGGCAAATGCATTTGAGTACAGTCTGAAAGACTTAAACTCAAGAAGCTGTGAACCTAGTATATAGTGTCTGCTTTATGGACTCATAATTCTTGTGCAGTTGGGTTTATTGTAACTCTTATCACAACTGTGCTAATTTTTGCTAAGTGAATTTTAGTAACATCTCATTCCAGTTGCAAAGTTTCCATATGATATACTTTCCAGTATCTAGAATTCTTTAGGAATTCTTTTTTGAAATTCTTAGGAGTTCTTTCCTAGCCAAGAAACCTGTTTTCACAGTAATTATAAATCAGGAATGCAGGTAAGAGGAGGGAAGAAACACAAAAGGGTGCTTTATATAATCCCACTCCTCTCCTCTGTTCAAAGATGTCAAAAAGAAATCAGGGATTGTTAAAACTCATACTGAGGGATTTACAGAGCCATCAAATTGATGACAAGTTACAATGAAAACTTTTCATTGTAAATGATCTCAGCTACCAGTATGACATCTCATCTTAGTAATCAGTGGAGAAAAAGTTCGTTCAGGCAAAGTAAAGTGTGTTCTAAAGTGAGTGTGTGTGTGTGTGTGTGTGTGTGTGTGTGT
>PVJS01050324.1:0-14357 GCA_004027185.1 Glis glis | reverse complement strand
GCGCGCCCAGTCAGAACCCCGGTGGTCCTCCTGAGCCCTAGGGATGGCTCCCGATGAGTCCAGGCTGCTCTTGCTCTTCGTGGCTTGTCTATAAAGACAAACCCGTCTCATGCACCTGGCCATGGGGCATCTGCCCCACTGAGCTCAGCCAAGCTGGTGGCCAGCACGCGGTGAGGCTGCATGGCTGTGTCTAAGCTGACGGCCAGTCGCCCCAATTCTGGGAGCTGGTACTGGAAGCAAGCACCCCCCAGATCTAAGCTATCTCGCCCCGTACTGCCTCGTGGGCAAGGAGGAGGCGCCTGCTCCCGGCCGCTCTCGCCGGCTCTCCCCTGCTCGGCTGCGCCCCAGCAGGTGCGTCAGGAGACTGGGGGCCTGGGCTCCCCACTACCCTTCCTGCCAGACCTGAGTTCCAAGGCTTCTCATGAGACGGAGGCATAGGAAGCCCGCTGTTTTGAAGGTCGAAGATGGTTAAATATTGCCAGTTTGAAGTGATTCGACCTACCAGTCCCCTTGATTAGTTGCTCTCTGTTCCAATAAGTATTTGGATTTAGTCAGTTTTTCATCGCTGAGACCAAAGTGCCTGACAAAAACAGCTTAGAGGAGCAAAGGTTTATCTGGGCTCAGGAGTTTAGAGGTACAGTCCATGGTCGACTGGCTCCAGGGCAGAAACATCATGGTGGCAGGGTGTGGCAGAGGAAGGGACAGAGCCAGAGGAAGGGATCAGGGATAGACACAGTCCCCAAGGACACACCACCATGACTCACCTCCTCCAGCCACACCCTCCCTGCCTCCAGTTACCAGCCAGTTAGTCCATCCCAATTATTAACCCATCAAGGGATTGCCCTCTGATGAGGTCGGAGTCCTGATAAATTGTTTCACCTCTGAACATCTCTGCATTGCCAGCACATTCCATACCCAAACCCTAACAGTATTTACTGAGGGCCCCGGGGGACCCCGGAGAGCAGGAAGCCCGGCTCTGGGCGACCCCACACTAGGCCACGTGCTCTCGGAGGTGCAAGAACCAGCTGACGGGAGGCCAAGGAGGCCCCCCAGCTCGGAGGCGTCTGATGGCATCTCTGGGTGGGGAGTGCCCCTGCTGGGAGCCAGCTGGTACCATTGGGGAGGGAGGCCGATCACGCAGTGCAGGGGCGGGGGAGGGGCAGGGCCAGGCCAGGAGGCTGGAGAGGTGCACAGCTTCCTGCAGGCCCCAGAACCTGGTCCCCAACACCCAGTTGTGGGTCCTGAGCACGTCCTTTCCAAGTGAGGACATTTCTAGCTGAGAAGGAGGCAGGGCTCGGAGGCTGCTAGGAAGAGGCTGGGATTCATTTCTGAGCTTGGAGGGGCCCAGAGCCTTACCATGTCACAGGGAGACCCTCTGCCAGATTGGCCACCCAACAAGGCCCATGGGTGAGCACTACCTGCAGGGGGACTGACACCAAGAGAAGATGGCAAAGGCCACCCGCAGAGGGACAGAGGCGGAGGAGCCACGCACACGTGGGTGCGTACGTGCATGTGTGTGTGTGTGTGTGTGTGTGTGTGTGTGTGCATGTGAGTGCGTGTTTGTATGTGTGTTTATAACCCTTTATTTATTTATTTATTTTTGGAACTGGGGATTGAACCCAGGGGCGTTCTACCTCCGAGCTATACCCCCAGCCCTATTTTTTATTCTTTATTTTGAAACAGGGTCTCACTAAGTTGCGGAGGCCTCACTAAGTAGCTGAGGCTGGCCACGAACCCAGATCCTCTGGTCTCAGCCTCCCAAGCACTGGGATTACAAGTGTGTGCCACCATGCCCGGCTGTTTACAACCCTTTAAAAGTGCAAAAACCTTTCTTATCTTGCACAGGTCGAATATGGCCAAACTCTGCCATAAATAAAAGCAATTCTAAATAGCCAGGAACAAGCGCACCGGAGTGAGAGTCGATCGGGGCAACAAGGGCTTGCCAGAACAGGCTAGTAGGTGGATTTGGCTCTGGGCTTTCTGGGGGGCCGAGTGAAAAGGGAAACACAGCTGCAATCAGAGGGTAACAGTGGTCCTCGGTGGTTTCCAGGATCCACACACCTGGGAGCAAGTTTAAGGTCAAGCTCGGTGAATGCTGTGAATGCGAGGGGCCCAGAATAAAGAGCAAGAGGTTTCTATCATCGAGGTGGGGTCCACTCCTAGTATAGACACCCCAAACTTCAAAAACCAGGTTTTAATGAATAACGTTCGCCATGTCGGCAGGTTAGAAATGTCCAAGGCTAGCCGGGCGTGATGGCGCACGCTTGTAATCCCAGTACTTGGGAGGCTGAGACCAGAGGATCGCAGGTTCGCGGCCAGCCTCAGCTACTTAGTGAGGCCCTCCGCAACTTAGTGAGACTCTGGTTCAAAATAAAGAATAAAAAATAGGGGTTGGGGGTGTAGCTCGGAGGTAGAATGCCCCTGGGTTCAATCCCCGGTACTGCCAAAAAAAAAAAAAAAAGATATTTCCAAGTCTGACTGGATACATGTTGGGGGTGTTTTCAGCAAGTAAAAATGAGTACATGACCGGGCATGGCGGCGCACGCTTGTAATCCCAGTGCTTGGGAGGCGGAGACTGGAGGATCCCGGTTCGCAGCCAGCCTCAGCTACTTAGTGAGGTCCTCTGCAACTTTGTGAGACCTGGTTTCAAAATAAAGTATAAAAAATAGGGCAGGGGGTGTAGCTCGGAGGTAGAACACCCCTGGGTTCAATCCCCGGTACCGCAAAAAAACAAAAAATGAGTACATCCAGGGGGGAAAAGTCTCTAACGAGGACCAAAGTCCCCAGAGTTACCGGGAATTTACAATGGGCCTGGCTGTCCAAGGCAGGAGGCTCAGAACCCTGGGCCACCTCCTCCAACATTCCAAGGAGCGGCAGGGCCCGGCCAGCACCAACCCAGGCCTCGCCTTGCCGGCGGGGTGGGTGAAGCACACGGCTGGGACTCAGACATGAGGTCCCACAATGCGGCCTGGCCGCTTGGAGAAGCACGCGCCACTGTGGCCTCAGAGTCCAGGAACTCGGCTTAAGTAGCGGGGATTCGGCGCAGCACGCACGCTTCCAGGTTGAATTTTCCTACGTCTAACGCTGACTGTATGTGTTCGCCCTTGTCACACAATTCCGCAAGCTTTTCACCGTGTGCAACAAACACAAACCCGGCTTGTGAAACTGGGTGGGCATCCTGGGAAAGGCCTGGTAATGTCCCCGAGGCCTTGGTGAATAGAGCAAATCTACGGAGCCTGAGGGGTACACTGGGGTGGCCAGCTTCCTGCGACCGCGGACCTCCAGTACGGACTGACCCCAGCCGCCAGTGGGAGCGGGGTGAGGGGTGAGCAGTGGTGGGCTCTGCTCCCCACCTGAGCTTCCGTACCCCACCTCCTTCCTCCTGCAGAACCTGCCTCAGCTCCAGGTCCCCCACTTTCCACATATGGCCCAGCCCGGCCCTGTTCAAGGCCTTGCTAAGGAACCATCATTTCAATCTTACCCGTCACCCTGAAGGGGAGTGGGTGAGGTTCTTTCTGCTTGCAAATTAGCACAGATTCAGTAGGTGAAAACCAATAATCATGGGCCTGAACAGTCCAGTACAATCCCCCCTCTCAAGATTCTAACCTCACCACAAAGTCCTGTTGTTATGGAAGGCGACAGAAGGTATTTGTGGGTTCTGGGGACTACGTGGATATCTTGGGCACCACATTCAACAGATCTCAGAGAGGCATCACTGCTATATGAGGAGGTGACTGGGCTCAGAGGGAAGGTCACATGCCCAAGGACCTGCTGGCCGTAATGGCCCAGCTGGACCGCAGTCCCCTCCTCCTTCCTGTCTTCTCCTGTCATCTCTCAGGCTGGTCTCGGATGCCGTCACATATGGACAAGGCCCTGTGTGACTTGCTGCCATGCTGGGCAAGCTGTGCCCGTGGCTGCCAGGGCTCGGCGCGGAACGCTCAGGAAAGCGCCGGTGCAGAGACGCGCCGTCCACCCGCGACAAGAGCGACTCAGGCTCGGGAGCGGGTTTGCAATCTGTCTCTGTTACTCTGTGACTTGGACATGCCCTGGTTTGGGCCCTAAATGCCACCACAAGTGTCCTTAGAAGAGGAAGGCAGAGAGACACATATAGGGGCAAAGGGAGAGACAGGAGTGCTGCGGCCACAATCCAAGGACGCCTGGAGCCCGGAGCTGGAAGAGGCAGGAAGGAGGCTCCCTGAGCCTCCAGAGGAGCCAGCCCCGCCACGCCTGGACGTTGACCTCAGCTCCCTTAGCTGAGACCAGGGTGGGACAGTTTAGAAAGAGCCACCAAGCCCTCAGAAGCTCCACAGGAGAATGTGCGAGGGCTGCGTTAATGCCAGGAACCGAATGTCCATTCCGGAAGAGGGAGCCCTGGTCTCTTCCTACGGGGGGCACTGACGGCCTCGGGGGGGCACTCTCGTGACCTCAGCGAATCCTAATCGCCCCCCAAGGTCCCACCTCCAGCACCATCACATTAGAGTAAGGGCTTCAATGTGCAGACTGGGGGGACATAAGCCTTCAGCCCCTAAAACCAGCCCCGCACGCGGCAGCCGTCCTAACTGAGCCGCGGAGGGGCCTCTTCACACTCACTGGTCCGTGTCTCTCCCCAGGCAGAGGGATGACGGCGCCGTGTTAGCCTCATCGGAACAACAATCTAATTGTCTTGCCTTTAAGAAGCCCCTGCTGGATTGGGAGGAATGAGATTCTGTGGCTGTCGATGACGTAGTTGATTAAGCAGAACAGGGGACCCGTCAACGTTAGTGGAAACGCACGAGCTGGTTTTCTATGACGGCGCTGCTGCCCGGGGCCTCCCCTTCCTATGGGGTCTTCCTGGTCAACGTGTGTCTTGCCCCCAAGGTCAAGTGTGAAGCGTGCTGTCCTGGACTGAAAGCTTCGACCCCCGTGCCACTGCCGTGCAGCGAGGGCCTGTATGGGGTAATTAAGGCTCACTGAGGTCACAGGTGGGCCCTGGCGGGATGGGATGAGCATCCTTGTAAGAAGAGACACGAGAGAGCTGTGCGCACACTTGCTCTTCCTCCCATGTGCAGACATGGTGAGAAGGTGGCCCAGCCCGGAACTGGACCGCTGGCACCGACCTGGGTCATCCAGGACCAGAACCATGAGGAATCAGTGCCGGCTGCTTCAGCCGCCCTGGAACTTTGTCACACAGCCCCAGTGGACCAAGACATCCGCAGAACCAGTGTGACATGACATCTGTGTGGCTCCCACCAGGCCTCAGTCTCCCCACCTGTAACGGGCTGAACAAGCCACAGGCTGTGGGGACGAGATGCAGACTCCAGGCCTGGGGTGCCTGGGTCGGGAGGGCATGTCTGCACTCTACCCAGCCTGGCCTCGACCTCCCCTGATGACTGCTTCTGGAGCTCAGAGGTCCAAAGTCAGACCCGCTGAGGGAGACCCGGTCCCAGCGCCTCCTCCAGCTCCCAGCACTGTGGGACCCCTCGGTGTTCCTTGGCATGGAGCTGCCTCTCCCAGCCCTGCTCCTGGCCTCCCTTCTGCCTCCTGGCCTCCCCTCTGCTCCTGGCCTCCCCTCTGTTCCTGGCCTCCCCTCTGCCTCCTGGCTTCCCCTCTGTTCCTGGCCTCCCCTCTGCCTCCTGGCTTCCCCTCTGCCTCCTGGCCTCCTGGTCTCTTCTCTGACCAGATCAGCAGGCCCAGGATTTAAAGACTACCCTGAGTCCCGGTGAGCTCAGCTCAAGACCCTAACTAATTACATGTGCAAGGACCCCATTTCCAAACAAGGTTCCTGAGGGTCTTAAGTTTGGGGGGCACTGTCCAACTCCCCGCACCTTCTAATACATTCTTTAAATAGAAGCAGAACATGCTGCAAGGCACGGCAGGACGGCCACCAAGACGTGGAGCCCGGGCTCCGTCCCTGTAGGCACCGTGTCCAGCGTGGTCCTCAGAGCAGAGGCCTGGTTCCCTGGGGTGCGGTGGGCTCATCTGTTGCCCCCAGGAAGTCTCTCTGTGGCCCCGGCAGTTGGCGCCCTGCAGGAGGTGCGGGGCCCACTGGGAAGCGGAGGCCAGATCCGCCCGGGGAGGGGGATGTCAGGTGTGCCATCTGATTCTGGGGTGCACAACCTCAGTGAGGCCGACTCCCATCCTGTTCCCCTTCCCGGGGGTGACAAGGGGACAGAGCCATGCCTCTGGCCGCAGCCCAAGGATGGGGACTCCTCTTGGCTCCCCGTGCCCTGGGGATTCCTCTGGCCCTGCTACTCTCAGGCCTGGGGCTGTGGGGTGCTGCTGCAGACGCCTCAGTCCTCAGAGGGGAACAGCTGTCCCCGTGCCTTGCTGGGAATCCCCTAAATCAATCCCGTAGCGCCATTTCTGTCTTCCACAGGGAACACTCCGACGGCCAGCAAGCCTGCCTCCAAAGCAACGTGGGACATGGGACCATCTTGCCCTTGAGGCGGGTCTCCAGCAGGGGACATGTGGCAATGTCCGGGGGCAGTTTTGGTTGTCACCACTGGGGAACGCTGTTGGCATCAAGTGGGGAAAGGCCAGGGAGGCTGCTATCACCACCCACAGCGGGTGATCCGGCCCACAGGTGGCCAGCGTCGCTGCCTCAGTCCCACACCCAAGGGTCCGTTCTGCAGATATCATGACCCAGAGCGTCCCCCTCCACCTGTGTGCTCGCCTGGTGTCCCGTGGGCGATGCCCCAGGGGATCAGTTCTCTCAAAGACTGGCGACATTCAGTTAGAGAGCACAGCCCATGAGGTGGCTCATGCTCTCTTTATTTGTGGACTGGGGATTGAACTCAAGGACATTTATCTCTGAGCTACACCCCCTTTTTAGTTTTTGTTTTGAAACAGGGTCTCGCTAAGCTGTGAGGGGCCTCATTAAGTTTCAGAGGCTGGCCTCGAATCTGCGATCCTCCTGTATCAGCCTCCCAAGGACTGGGATTACAGACGTGCGCCACCACGCCTGGCCCACAGTTACTTTTGACACCATCTAAAAGTTCTGTGGTCCCCAAGACCGCCACATCCAATGATTTGTGGGAAAGACTCACAGATCGCAGGAAAGCTCGTACATTCACAGTCACGGTTTGTCACAGCAAAAAGATCCTGGTTAGAATCTGCCAAGGACAGAGAGGCCGGGGCAGAGTGCAAGAGGGGCCGAACACAGTTCTGTCCACAGGGCTGGGATGCGGTCCCCTCTCAGTGTCACCCTGTGACGAGACGCATGGAGCCTCGCCAACCAGGGAAGCCCCCACCGTTGGTGTGTGGGTCCGCACTGGGGCTGGACTCCACACCTTCAGTCTCCAGCTCCCCCTCGGCTAATCCTTTTGGGGTCTCGCTTCTCCTGGCGGTCAAAGCCAGCATGGATGGCCCAAACCATTGTCATAAGACACAGTGTTCGATGACCATCTGGTGGCCAGAGCTGCTGGGCAAGCAGACTTTCCTATCCGGCAGGACCTTGCGGGGGCCAGAGCGCCTCCCAGGAGCTGGGGGCAAAAAACAGGCCTCCCTTTGGGTCAGGTTGGCTCCCCACTGACCAATCATACCTACATTTTACACACCAGGAAACTGAGGCCAGGACTGCAGGGGGCCTGCCCAGATTCTGGGCAGTGGGGGGAGGTGGGCACTGACCTGGTTGCTACCCAGGGGCTGTGTGTCCCCTGCTCCTTCATCCTGGGACCCTCAATGCCCCATGCCCCATGCCTTCCAGAAATTAATGAGCCCGTTCCGGGAGCAAGCCCAGCCTAGCTGTTCACAAGCAATGTCTGGAAATGGGAGAGACCTTTAGACCTTGGTGTGCAAATAGAAAGTAGGGCATGTCTTGTACAAAATGCGAACAACAGAGGGACGAGAAATGGAAGCGGAGAAACCCTACTACTTCACTGCCGCGGAAGCTACCAGAACAGCGTGGGGCCTGGGGTCCCAACACACCCGCCCGCTTGGAGAGCTGAGGGCTGCGGGCCCACAGGGCTGCCCCCCTCCACTTCCGCTGCCTTGTTCTCCCTCCCCTGCAGCCTCCGTCCCCTCCGCCCATCCCAGCTGAGCGGTACCCCGCATGCACGGTTGCTAGGAGACCGTTGCCGAGAGTCACAACTCAGCTGGCAACGGAAAACACCCCCAGCAACACCGCTTGCCAGCCCATTTAGGGAGGCGTGCTTTCCTGTCCACTCAATGCCTCGTCCCCTTGCAAACAATTCCGGCGCTTGCTTTCACCTGGCTTCTACATAGCACCGAGCACACGCGCTATATTTAGGAAGGGTTATGAAACAGACGCGTCCCTCCCGTATCTGCATGACTATGGCACGCAGCCTGGCACCAGGATCCAGAGGCAGGAGACGGCGTGGGGGCCAATCCTGCTTCTGATGGCAGGGGAGCTGCCCGAGAGAGGCGCTTCCCTTCCGGTTCAGTGTGGTCAAACCCTCCGGCCCGCAGGCGGCCGGCTTCCTGCCAGCCAGCCCCATGTCTGTCAGGCCAAGGAGGAGCAGGAGACGGATGGCTCCAGCCCTGGGGCAGTGGCAGGGGCTCTGCTCCCCGAGCCATATCGTGACCCCTTGCAGCCCAGGGCAGGTGTGGGAAGGGGCAGACAGCATATCCCCAAGACACAGGGTGGTGGCGCTCGCTCTTCATTGTGGGCACCTGGCCAGGGACCTGGGGTTGCCCTCTGGTTGGTCTTGGGCTAGCCCGGTGGCTCAGATGGGGCCCGGAGGTGAGGGTGGTAGCATGGCAGCAAGACACTTTGTCACTGAATGTCTCTCGCCAGGCCCTGGGTGCGAAGGCTCTGGTTTCTGGGCTCTGTATTAGGACCGTTCACCAATATGCCGATTTTCCTTACTCCTCCTGGGCACACGCAGGATGGCTCTTCCCCACCCTCTTGAAGCTGGCTGTGGCAGGAGATGGGACCAACAGGACGCGTGTCACTCTGGGAAAACTCAGTGACCCACACACTGTTCCCCAGGTTGCCCTTGAACCCAGGTGTGGAGGCCCGTGGCTGGCCATGGTCCAGTGCGTAGGGGCTCCGCCCACCTGTCCTCAGGGAGGATGGCCCAGGACAGGGCCCAGCAGACACATCAAGGGCTGTGACAGTGAGCAGGACACTAGCCTTTGAGCTTCTCTGCCACTGTGTCCTTGGGAGTGTTTGTTACTGCAGCCTGACCTGGGCTCTCCTGACTGCTACAGATCAGGCAGGTATGGACTCTCTAAGGGTGCCCTTGACGGTGCCAACAACCCTAGCAGGGAGAGACAGCCTGACGCCGAACGCCTTCCAATGAGCCCAGCTTTGCACTGCAGGGTCCACGGGCCACTGGAGGGTCCTGTGGAGTGGACCGTGAGAAGCTGCATTCTGATGGCGGCCGGGGAGGAGGGGTGAGCAGTGGTGCGCCCCTGGGAGGAGGAGGTCTAGAGAAGGGCTGCTGCGGTGGGACTCTTGGGGGGTGAAAGGTTAACGCAGGGGCTGGGAAGGTGGCTGGAATTGGGGCTAGAGATGGAAGCAATGTTTGTCACGTTGATGGAAGATGTGTGTGTGGGGAGCAAACGCAGGCACCCCTCTCCTTCCTACCCAGGCTGTCATACTACGTTACTCTCCCGGGCCTCAGTTTCCCTGCCTGCACAGTGAGGAGTGGTTCCTGCTTTCCACATGCCCTGGTTAGTCGAGGACCCGTGCGTGCGTGGATGGGAGGCTCTGTGGGAGCCAGCCCCATCCCCGTCCGTGCCACAGGAAGGGCGCGTCTCACTGCATGGAGCGCTCTCCCCACAGGACTGCGGGGTTCTTACAGTAGCCCCCAGGGGTAGGGATCCGGCTCCTTGTTTTGGGGAGGATGAACAGCATCAGGGGAGTCCCCCAAGGTCCAGAGGAGGCGGAGCTGGGCCCCCCGGGCTCCAGGCCTTGAGATCGGCTTCCTGCTGGCTGTCCTGAGTGTCCGGGGGCTGCAGTGGCCCCCGCGCACCACCCCAGGACTGGATCGATCCGTGTGTCTGGGCAGAGGCTCTTGAGTAGCGCAGTGGACAGGTGCCCGAGGACCCAGGATCCCCGGAGGCTCTGGCGGGGCGTAATATCCCCGTGCTGGGGCTCTGGGCCCGGCCTGACAGGCAGAGCGTGTCCTGCGCCATCAGACAGGATGTGCTGGGGGAGGCTGCTGCGCTGCTCTGAGGCGGAAGAGAAATTAATTCTCAGCCTGGAGTCGCTTCTAGCCTGGGGGAAATGCCAACCCCCGGGGAGGGCTGGTTCCAGGCACGCAGGCACGTGCCCGGCGCAGCCAGATCTCAGAGGGAAAAGGTGCCCCTGGGGACCCTCTCCTGGGTGGCACCCCAATCCCACCCCCTCACCCCAGCACAGCAGAGGCCCTGCCCCCGTCCCACATAGAAAGCCTCACCCTAGGCCCTCTCTGTCCCTCACCTGGGCTGCAGCTGACCAGGTGTGCAGGGCGGGGCGAGGGGCACCGCTGAACAGAAACTCCCTGGAGAATTCCGCCAGTGCTGTCACTCAGCCCTGCCCTTGGTGACAAGGATGCAGAAGGGGGTGTGGCCCCAGCGCTGGCCTCACGGGGTCCAGCACCTGACTGGGGGGGGGGGTTCATGGGCCTCCAGGAGGTTCCAGTGCGCCATGGGACGGAGCTTTGGGCCACAGCTGCTGGTCACCATGGCCCTGGGGCCACACAAGGTGGGAAGGGCGGGGGCTGAACGGGCCGACGTGTGTCACTTCAGGTCCTTCTAATCTCCCACAACTGCCATGCAGGAGGTCGGCGGCTGGCGAAGGCGATGGGTGACAGGAGAGACAGGGCGGGGGACAGGAGCTGTGCCCTGGGCCTTGTCCCCCTGGAAGCCTCCGGGCTCTTCTCCAGGGCCCGCTCAGAGGTCCAAGGGAAGGGGACTGTCTCCAAGTGTCCCTCAGCTGTCACCTTGCTGCTATTGACCAACACCGTGGCCACCAGCTCAAGGCAGGGGCGCGGGGTCGCTCGCTCTCTGGGCAGAGGTGGTCGGACACCAGCACGCGCCCTCAACAGAGCCAGCTGACCCCCAGCACCCTCCAGGGACAGACCCCGGCTGACTCCGAGAAGCCCCACCCCGTCTCCGCGCCTCAGTTTCCCCAAGTGTACAATGAAGATCCTGGCCATCCAGCCCCTGGCAGACGCTGTCCATGGACACTCTGTTCTATGTCCCTCTCTTCCTGCTACAGGGACCTGCTTGTGCCTCTGGGCACAGACTCTGTTGAAAACCCTCTTCCCAGCCTGGCCTCGCTGTTAGGAGGGCCACAGACCTGTTGCTGGTCCATGAGACGTGAGAGGAGCCACCCAATGAGCTTTGGGAAAGCTCTTTATGAGGGGCCGACCCTGCCTGTGTGTCCTTTGCTCCCGGCGCTGACCCTGGAGATGTACAATGATGTGCTTTTGTGCCCCCCACCGGGCGGCTCCCCAGTGGCAGTGGGACAGGGTGGGGCATGTGCTCAGAGCAAGAGAAAGATAATGGCTTCCTCACCAGGCTGCCCATAATTATTCAGGTGACCTGAGGTCAGGGCAATGAGGTCTTCCCACCCCCGGAAGGCTGGCTGGTTCTCAAACAGGACCCAGACCCAGGCCACGGACCACGAGGGCCACGCGTGGAAGGAGCCAGGTCTCAGCTGCCCAGATGTGCTGGGAACAGAGGGGACGTATGCACAAAGCCAGTGTCTGGAGGCTGCTAGGAAGTGATTTTATTATTTTATTTTATTTATTTTATTTTATGGTGTTACTGGGAATTGAACCCAGGGACATTCTACTTCTGAGCTACACCCTTAGCCCTTTTTATTTTTTTATTTTTTTATTTTTGTTTATTTTTTGTGGCACTGGGGATTGAACCCAGGGGCATTCTACCTCCAAGCTACACCCCCAGCCCTATTTTATTTATTTTGAAACAGGGTCTTGCTAGGTTAATGAGAGTCTCACTACTTGCTGAAGGTGCCCTCGAACCTGCGATCCTCCCGTCTCAGCCTCCCAAGTACTGGGATTACAAGTGTGCGCCACTCCGCCTGACTTTTTATTTTTTATTTTGAAACAGGGTCTTGCTATACTGGGGAGGATCTTACTAAATTGCTGAGGCTGGCCTCGAACCTGCAATCCTCTTGTCTCAGCCTCCAAAGTGCTGGGATTATAGGCATGCGCCACCATGCTCGACTTGCATGTTATTTTAAAGAGGAGGTGGTGTGTTGAACAGTGTCCCGCTAAGAGCCATATCCATCCGAATCTCGGTGTGTGGCCTTCTTTAAGGTGTAATTAGTAAAGATGAGGTCATGCTGAAGCAGGAAGGCCCTCGCCCAATGGTCAGCGTCCGTACAGGAGAGAACAGAGAGACACAGAGGGCCGGATGCCACGTGAACATGGAGGCAGAGACCAGAGTGATGCGGCCACAAGCCAGAGAATGCCCGGAGCCCCAGAGGCTGCGAGGCACAAGGGAAGACCCCCCAGAGCCCATGACTTGGGACTTCTGGCCTCTGGAGCTGTGACAGCCATTGTCTGTGGTTTGAGGCCCCCAGTCCATGGTCCTTCGTCAGGATGGCCCCAGGAAGCTCATAGAAAGGAGGCAGCCTGGCCAACAGAGCTGGGGTGGCACTTGAGCATTCGTTGGTTCCTCCGGCCGGCCCCCCAAGGCTCCTCAGGACCAGATGTGGAGGGCACAGAGGAGGCTGAGGAGGCCCGTGTCCCGGAATCAGATCCACAGAGGCTCCGGAGTCGTTGTGAGAAGCGGCTGGTGACCTGCAGGCGTGGACCTAAGGGGGAGGAGGCGGGCCGGCCAGGGGCTGAGCGCCGGGGGCAGAGGCACCTCCAGGAGGAGGAGGAGGCGGGCCGGCCAGGGGCTGAGCGCCGGGGGCAGAGGCACCTCCAGGAGGAGGAGGAGGCAGCCGGCCAGGGGCTGAGCGCCGGGGCAGAGGCACCTTCAGGAGGAAGAGGGAGGCCTGGCCAGGGGCTGGGTGCTGGGGCAGAAGCAATGGCTCTCTGTAGTAAACAAGGCCCAAGTTGCCCAAACCAGGGGAGGCCAGCCTAGGGCGTCCCCAGACTTGTGACAATGTAGATTGTGCTGGTGGTGGGCTTAGCTGACATTGGAGAGGAGCCTGTTTGGGACTGTGTCATCCAGAATGTTCTTGGGTCACACACACACACACACACACACACACATGCACACACACACACACACACACACACACACACTCACTCACGTCCTGCCTGCCCTCGCAGTCCCTATCCAGCTGTGGTCCTGGGCCCTGTTCTCCGTATCTACCTTCTCCATGGGGGTGGGAACCCGAGGTCTCTGCTGCTGGTGAGCTCAACGGAGTGGCTCGCTGAGCGAGGGCAGCCAGGCCCGGCCCGGGCGGGGGTGACTGTGCAGGAGTCGGAGTGCGACCAGGTATATGCCCTGCAGTGGGGACAGGGTGGGGCGGCTGCTTCCTGGGCAGTGAGTGGGGTTGTTAAACACACAAACCCCTCCCTGGGCAGAGCCGGGGCCTCCCAAGCGTGGGTCTTAGCAGCTGAAGTTGCTGTGTTACAGATCGCGCCCGGCTCCTTCCGATCACCTGTCTGCGGCCCAGCCCGGGAAAACACGGGTCTCAGCAGAGGGATGCGGTTTCAAAGGTAATTTTCTATATTACGTTTCTCAGAATTACATGAGGAAGCCAACTAATTAGATTTCCCCTTGCTTTTGAAAAAAAAAAAAACATGACTTTGAAGACTTAATGTTTTTAAGGCACAATGAAAATGTTCCCTGTGTTCTGAGAATCACTGCGTTATGCACGAAACGCTCGGATGTGGCTGGCTCTTCAAGCCGGGAAGAGGACAGGACGCACGTCACATCAGGGCGGCGCCGGCATCCACGCCGGGCTGTGCCCTGGCCCTGGTGCCACGAGTGCGGGAGGCAGGGAGCCGGAAGCGCCGCGGATCAAAATCCGGATATTGATCGCTCTGCAGAGCCTCCTTCTATCATGAAACTGTCTCCCCTACCTGTTTACACCTGGCGCTGCGTGGCCACCCTGCTGTCCCGGGGATGTGAGCACATAGCGGGGTGCTGGTCCCTGTATACAGTGGGCGCTCAGTACTGTGACCATGATGATCTACACATGATTTCCCGAGAGCAGACACAAGGGCTGAAACAAAACGTCCCTGTGTGTGTGTGTGTGTGTGTGTGTGTGTGTGTGTGTGTGTGTTACTGGGGATTGAACCCAGGGGCATGCTACCTCTGAGCTACACCCCAGCCCTTTTATTTATTTATTTATTTATTTATTTATTTATTTATTTATTTTTGCGGTACTGGGGATTGAACCCAGAGGCATTCAACCTCCAAGCTACACCCCCAGTCCTATTTGAGGCTGGCCGTGAACCTGGATCCTCCTGTCTCAGCCTCCCAAGTACTGGGATTACAAT
>PVJS01050323.1:0-14357 GCA_004027185.1 Glis glis | reverse complement strand
TAGCCCTCCTCATTTGAGAACTGGGACTGGACAGAGGGCAGGAGCCTGTTCTTAATTATGCTCCCCCCATTTTTGCAGTGCTGGGGATTGAAGCCAGGACTTTGCACATGCTAGGCAAGTTCTCTACCACTCAGCTACATCCTATCCTAGCCCTCTACCTTCACATTATTGCACCATATTATCCTGAGGTTTTCTTGTGCTTGTAGTTCTTCGAATGCCAGCCGAGTTACATTTAGCTGCTGGGCATTTTAAGGGCTGTTCTGTCTGGTGGCCTCACTCTGACTAACTCCTCTTAATCTTTTAGGATTCAGGTCCTATTTAACCACCTTCTCAAAGGCCTCTCCAAGCCCCTAATAGGAATCAGATACTTCCTCTTCAGAATTCTTGGTATATCTGAACAATTTAGCACATCTCTGTAATTGGTTCATTCCACTTTTATGTCCTTTTTATGGTTCTGAGTTTCTTAGTGACAGAGACCATATTCTCAATACCCCTTTCTTTTCCTGGTACCTTGTAGTACCTAGCAGTTATTACATATTTGTTGAGTGATTGGAAGAATTAAAACTGTACTGATACATGCATATACATGTTTATAGCAACACAATTCATAATAGTCAAATTATGAAACCAACCTAAGTGTCCGTCAACAGATGAATGGATAAAGAAAGCATGGTACATACACGCAATGGAATTTTACTCAGCCATAAAGAGGAACAAAAAATATCTCTGGGCCTTTTAAGGGCTGTTCTTTCTGGTGGCCTCAGGAAAATGGGATGAAACTAGAGAATATTATGCAAAGTGGGATTTATCCAGTCTCAGCAAGTCAAGAGTCTTATGTTTTCTCTCTTATATGGAAGCTAGAGAGAAAATAGGAAACAAAAGGGGACTTTAGATAAATGAGGAAAGAGACTAATAGTAGAAAGGGATGGGGGAGAGCCGGGCGTGGTGGCACACGCTTGTAATCCCAGTACTTTGGGAGGCAGAGACCGGAGGATCCAGGTTCGCAGCCAGCCTCAGCTCTCTCTCTCTCTCCCTGTCTATCTCTCTCTCTCTCTCTCTCTCTCTCTCTCCTTAGTGAGGCCCTCCGCAACTTCGTGAGACCCGGTTTCAAAATAAAGTATAAAAAATAGGGCCAGGGGTGTAGCATGGAGGTAGAACGCCCCTTCGTTCAATCCGGTACCGCAAAAAAAAAAAAAAAGAAAGGGATGGGGGAGGGAGGTTGGGGGAGGGGAACCAATGAAGGAAATAGTTCAAGCAATCTCATTAATATGTAGAGGGAGGCCGGGAGCGAGGTGGGTTCTGAAGGGAAACACACCAAATGCTGTGTGCATGTGTGCTTGTATCACTGTGAACCTCACTATGATGTGTAATTACAATGCACCAATAAAAGCATTTAAAAAGATTAAAAATTCTGTGGACAAAAAATATAGCATAACCCAAATGGCTGCAGAAAGGTATTACAAGCAAGAGTGAAGGAAAACATTTTTAGAGCTAGAGACGAATAAATTTAGATATCTACTTCTATTTCTATCTCTATTTCTGTCTTTCTGTGTCTGTCTGTCTCTCCCCAAGCCCCACACACAGGGGTAAAGGGGTTAAGAAGCTAGAGTACCTTCGAGTACCTTCCTCTCTACCCCATCCACCAGTGACATTCTTCTACATTTTAGTTGTTTTCTAGACTTCCTGGCCCAGAACGAAGTGCTCCGCGAGGGAGGCCTTTCTTGCTGTTTCCTGGCTTGGCCTGAAGTCAGACACAGCAGAAAGGATCCTCACAAATAGGTCTGCTCTCACCAGATCGCCGGCCAAATGGTGAGGACTTGCTCCGTGGGGGGAAGCTCTAAGCACCCTGTCACGCCGAGCCCAGCCCCTTTGTCCTGCCCGCCCCTGTCACCCATCTCCACGGGCACTAATGTTCCTTCCGCTCACTCCTTTCCCCCTTGACTCTTCCACCCCCTTTGAGTCAGCATTGGTGACGTGTTCTTCCCAGGCACTTCGAGTCTTGCTAAAACGAGGTTCTCGGGAACAAAGGGAACTCGAGTTCAGGGTTAAGATGCTAAAATCAGATTGTTCTCCTCTGGCAGTAAATTGGTATGCCACTCTTACCACTGCCGCAGATAAAATTAACCATGCGTTGAAATCATTGCAATAGACAGTGTCATCAAAGCCTATTTGTAATGAAAATATGATGTTTCAAACCTAAACTCAGGAGTATAATGGATGGAGGACCATATGTTCCCCTCCCACGTAAGGCTGCAGAGAGGAGATGCTATTTAAAATATATAACCATGGATGGGGCTCGTGGTTTTCTCTGTGTTCCTCTCCCTTGTCACCGTGGGTCACTCGGAAAGAGTGCAGGGCAGGGTGGAAGGGACCCAGCCTGGCAGGGATGGCTGCTGGGGCCAAGAGGGGGCCAGTAGGGCCTCTGGCCTGATCAGCTTCTTGCATTCAGTGGCACTTATCCGTCCTTGGTGATCTTCCTGCCACCTTCCTTCTCTGCCCCTAGAAGTTGTGCCTCAGCCACTCCTGAGACCCAGGACGGTGCTCAGAGGCCCCTGGGGGTGGGGCTGTCTGGGCTTCTAGCTTGTCGGGGAAGCAGGCTCTGCTGCAGTTGCTGGAAGCCCTTTTTCTTCCGGACAGCCTCTTCCCACCGAAGCTGATCTGAATGGGCTGACTTCTGTACCTGGGAGCCTTGGCCGCCCAGGCGCTGGGACTTCTGATCCAGTCACCCCAGAGTTCCCAGAGTATGACACTGAACCTGACAGTCACCTTGCCAGGCAGTTATTCATACCCCTGCTCTTCGAGGGAGGAAACAGAGGTTAAGAAGTATGCTGGACTGGCGACCAGCTGGCTGAACTGTTTCCTGCTCGTTCCTGCTGGAGAGAGTAGAGCAGAAGAGACGAATTACTCGGTTGGACCCTGGCTTTGCCCTTATCTTAGTCCATTCAGGCAACTGTAACGAAATCCTGAAGTCTGGGTGGTTCGTAAACAACAGATATTTATTTCTCACACTTTTGGAGACTAGAAAGTCCAAGATCAAGGCAGATCTGGTGTCTGGTAGGGTTTCTTTCTAGCCTGCAGAGGATGCCTTCTTACTCGGTTCTCACACTGTGAAAGGGGTGATGGGTCTTTCTGGGCCCTCTTCATTGGGGTACAGACCCCATTCCCTAGGCCTCTGCTCCCATGACCTCATCAACCCCAAGGACCACACCTTCTGGTACAATCATCCCAGGAGTTAGGATTTTAACACACATAGCAGCCATTTAACAGCCGTGAGACCTATTGCAAGTTACTTATTCTCTCTGACTTTTGATTTTCTCATCTGTAAAATGGGGGCAATGCTTATGTCCAAAGTCTTTAGAGGATTAAATGAGATATTGCATGTAAAGGAAGCGGGGCGGTGCATAGTGAATGCTCCCTAAATCTTGGTTATGAACACAGGGCGGGGCCTCTGCCAGGATCTGTGGCATTTCTGTCTCCCTACCGTCTCTGAGCTGCTCCTTGCATCCCTGCCTGTCCACCTGGATGGGAGGAAGGAGCTGGTGGGGTCGGGGTCTGTCTGGTCATCCCTCCTGTCCTGATGTCTCTGGGATGTGAAGTGTGGGAATCAGTCTGAGGTTCAGATCCTATTTACCAACCGGCTGAATCCTAGAGCCTCAGTTTCTACAGTGTAAATTGGAAAGACTAGTGTGTAAGAGTTTTTGCAAAGATCACATGAGACAATGTATGTGAGGGTCTTGGTCCTTTGCAGGCATTTTATGTCTGTGAGATATTTTGTTCCCTCTTCAGCCTTGCTTTGCTTCAGTTCTTGCATTGTTCCTGGGTCTGTTAGAGTGTCATCTGTCCCAGGGATATTTGGAACCAAAGAAGGGTACTTGTGAGTACTAAAAAAAGGATTTAAGATTCAAGGAATATGTTTCCAATGGAGCAATGCCAGGCACCTTTTATAAGCATAAGATGATTTTGGATGTGTCTAAGAGTATGCAAATAGGAGGTGGGTTTTGGTGGAGCCTGGCGAGTAGAGGGCGACTCATTCAATCACTCACATCTCAAGTCACCCCAGACAAACGACTACACTCATTTCTTCTTTTCTTCCTCTCTGTATTAAAGTCTGTACCATATTATCCAAATTTAAATACCCCAACCAGTTTCTATTTATAATTTTTTTTTTTTGCCAAGGGTGTATACTACAGTATTGTAAAGTTGGGCAGGCCTTCAGCTTTTCTTTAGGCTTGTTAAAATAATGAGGTGCAAATGAGGAAGTGACCATCTCAGGTCCTGTCCTCGATGCTGGATCTCCTGACAGTTCCAGGCTTAATTGTCCCAGAGATGCCCCCTTATCTCCTCCCCCTTGGGATTTTACAACCGAGATGCTGGAAGGGCAGTCCCTGCCTTCTGCGGAAACAGTTCATGTTTGCAAAACATTCCGAGTGTGCTTGGGTGAAATGGGGCAACGGGAGGGGAGGGGGTTCCTCCTTTGGGCTCAGCTCTTGGCTCCTGCATTGAGAGGTATCCAAAGGTGGGGGCTGTGTTTGGGGAGAGAGAGAGGGGGGACATGGCCTTGTCTCATCTTCTTCATTTTGATCAAACGTCTTTTAGAAAGGTTTCCTGACCAAAAAAAAAAAAAAAAAAAAAAAAAAAAGCCTCCCTCAGCACGTAGTGGAAAGCAGGCTTGGCATTCCGTTTCATGTTGAGACAATACAAAACAAAACCCCTCTCCGGTGACTGGCTGATAAAGGAATAAATTGACTGTACAAGGTGATGCGTTTGATAGGTCATTCTTGCCGGTGCACTAGAAACACCTTCTATTAAGAACAAAATGAGGACAAATTTGTTATGCACCTTTTGTTATTTTTAGATTGCATTGACATTTTTTTTTCCAGGTGGGAGCCTATTATTTGGAACTTCCTAATAAACAGCAGTGACTTAGAAAATGTTTCATTGTGGTGACCTCTACTTAATTTTCTATGCAGGTGGAAAAACTATTACGGGGGACCAATCAACACTTTAAATATCCCATGTGTATATGTTATGCTTATAAATAGATGTGGATACAGCTTTTGAGCATATTTTTATCAGCCTGTGTAAGGGGTAAAGGGCTTATTAAATATATATATATATATACATATATATATATATATATGTCTCTATATTTATCTGCTTCTGAGAATGGGGGAAAATGGTTCATTTAAGGACCATTGTGGTTCTACAGATCACATGGCTGCTAAAATGTTAAAACTGGGTAGTGTTCTAAAAATAATAATATTCCGCTGTGGCTTGCCTTTGGTGAGAACTCTGCATAGGGCAATTAGACAAAAACTGATATTCCACCGCTGTCTTCCTCTTTAGCAGAGGGCAGTGGTCAGGAGCTGAGCTAAAGGTGTTCGCGGGGCCAGGAATCACCGCGAGGAGACGCATGTGCGGGAGAGCCGCACCTTTCAACGCTGGGGGATTTTTCTTTTCATTTTCTTCAAACGCTCAAACCGTAGGAGGGTGGGTAACGCAGCTGTGCTTTGTAGCTTCTCTCTGGCAGGCCGACAAGAAAATCACAGAGCTGCTGGAGTCCCTGACGTGGCCCATAAATAGCGGCAAAGTGCTCAGTTTTGAAACGTCCGTGTAGCTCATTGATCGCACGTGATGGCTGGGATGCTAATGGTTTATGTGGCCTGCAGGTGACAGGAAGATTTCTGCAGGCAGGGCTTTGTTGTAAATTCAGTCTGCCGCTGCCTCCTGTGGATCAGAGGTGGTTTCCAAGTGATCATGGGCTTTTTGAGTTACAGCAAGGAGAGCCGAGATGAATGGTAGGTTGGCCTAGCACAGCTGTTCCTCCCGGCGTGGAATTCCAGAGGCTGCATCCAAAGAGATTGCGCTGCAGTGATCCGGGAATTAGAAACATGGCCTAACTTGTGTAATGAAGTGGGGACTTTGAGCCAGGATGCTGTAAGAAGTGCTGAGAACTATAGATGATTCTTCCAGAACTGTGGTGGACATGAAGATAATTCACCCAGCACACATTGATCTCCCTTATGATTACTGCTTATTACTAATAGCTATTATGTTTTGTTCCTGCAGAGGATTTCTTAGTTGCACAGTTGCCTGGTGTCCTTCTATCTGTCATCTGGTCATATTCTCATACCAAGTGGCAGATATTTATGGACGGGGTAGTGATCTTTTTGGAGGCGCCACGGAGCTTCTTTCGTAAGAGCCGTGGCACATGCCAGTTGCTCTTGAAAATTAGTAAGAAAGAAACATTCACTGCCCACAAAGTACACGGGCAAGAGAGATAGGAAACTACACATGCTGAACCTGTTGAAGCCGCCCGCCCCTATCAAAGGGCCCTTTAAAAAGAAGGGAAACAGGGCAGAAGGGTTTGTGTCTGTGGCTCTTCCTGGTGGACTTGCTCCTGAAGACACCATAGTGACAAATAGCAACAGTATCCAGGGACCTTAGCATGTACTTGGCCCCGTCCTGGCTGGCACTGCGCATGGTTTCCCTCAGTTAATAGTCACAGCAAGTGCTCAACATTGGTACTATTATTAGCTCTGCTTTGCCAAAGAGGAAACCGAGGCACAGAATGAGCTCAAGGCCATGCAGCCGGTAAAGGCACTGGCAGGACTTGAATCTAGGTCATTTGATCTTCATGAAAAAGTGTAAAGTTCTCCAGTTATGGGGATATTATTACTTTAGAATCCCAAAGGCCTTCTGGGATAAACCTTGCTCAGTACAAATATAATCCTTCCAAAGGAATCGAAAGCTTCTTTTCCCCCCAATGATTATTTACCAGCTTTACCGTGTAGGCTCGGTCATCGATTTTTTTTAACTTTGCGAAGGCCAGAAGAGAACTCAGTTGGGGAGCACAGTGCCGTTCTGAGAGTGGACCCCCCAAGGGTCACTAGGATCTCTGTAGGGAGGACACAAGAGGATCATTTAACCTAAGAGCAGAGCTATGGTGGGGGAGAGAGAAATCTGGAGTCTGAAAGTGTGAATTTGAGTCTCTGATGAATTTTTACAGAATCCTGTCTGAGATTTAATTTCAGTCCTTGTGAAATCGGGGCCATGATGTTCATCTTGCCTGTTTCTGAATGCTCCTTGGCTCCTCTTCCTCTCTGAGCCCTTGTATATGCTATTCCTTCTGCTGGATTGCCCTTCCCTGTTCTCTGCATTGGCTGGTGGTCCCTCATGCTCACAAGTAGCTTCCGGAGAAGTCTTCTTTGACCGTGTTAACTTGTGAGCCTCTATTGCATTATTTTCTTTTATATTCTTTGTAGCATTTATTTTTTTAGAAATGATCTTTTTATTTGCTTACTTGATTATATGCAATCCCAAATGCATAGAATGTCAGCTCCAGAGAGTGGAACCATCACTATCACTAATAACAGAATTCTCAGTGCCTAAAGCCATACCTGGAACAGAGGGCATTCAATAAGTATTTATTGCATGTATCCTTCTACCACCCTGAAACTCATCAAGATGTATGACTACAATACACCAATAAATAAAAAAAAGCAAAGTCATTTTAACCTAAAAAATAAGTATTTGTTGAAACAATGAATGAGGAAATGAATAAGTGAGTTACCTAGTTGGAGGAAAAAGCAAACAAGAAATCATCTATACAAATTGTTATAAATATGAAGCACAAAAACAATGAAAACAAAGGGGCAGATTTGCTTAGGATATTTAGATGCACCAATGTGCTCGCTCAGAAGACTTGCTTAGGTGGCTACACGAGGTCTTTTCTCTCATCTGCTTGTGTCAGTTCCAATAACTGGGATGCAAGATAATAGCTAACTCAAAATTAAAAAGTCTCTTCCCCCATTATCCTCACCATAATGCTGGAATTGAGTAAGTAAATTTCTTGTATATGTTCTTGATTGGAATTGAATAAAAATCAATGTCCGGTGAAGCCCAAAGCTACCTTTAGATCTTCCTAAGTTTCATGCCTCTGATCATATCAGGGAGGACAATCAAAGGGAGATTTGCCAGGTCAGTCTTTGGATAAGAGAGAACTGAAGAAGAGCCATTAATGGTTTTCTAGTACTTTGTCAGCATTAAAGTGCTACGTCATTGGTGTATGAGGACGATTGCGATTGCCTTTCTGGCAGCCATGTAGCGCTCTTACTTTCCTGGAGCTGGGTAGAGAGCCTCTTAGGTCCACTGCCATTCTGGGTTCGATTTTAACTGGAATAGCAATGATAATGTTGGTTGATAATGCTCAGAATCAGAAAACCCTCCAAGTACAGGATGAACTTTCAAGATGAGACGGAAATGGAGATGTTTGTTTTCATATGGGATCACGTGGGCAAAAGGACGGATGCCCCATGATCTGTGCTTGCAAGCTCCGGGATCTTCCCAAGCATGTATGATTGTCTCCGCTACCTACCCTTTACCAGAAAAATGTTTATTTAAATATTGTACCATCCCCACAAGCACTTTTATTATTTACCGATTTAAAAAAATGACATCATTACTTTTCTTCTGAATTTTTTAAAGCGACAATCGTGCAATTAAATTACTGAATTCATTTATATTTAATTGTGCTTTTCGTTTTAATGTGCTATTGGACGACATTTCTTTCTGAGGCTGTTAGTTTTCCACGCAACACAGGGAATCTAAGGCTATATCAAGGAAATATATTACATGGGCAAGACAAAGTCTCATTAGTGTTATTTATAGCATGCCGAAACCTCATTAGGGGAAGGTATGCTGGATTCAAAAATGCATTACCGGGAATGCTTTATTTTTTTGTACTGGAGAAATTGCTTTTATTGTGTTTCTTTGTCACAAGCATAGTGGCTACTGGACATTTTGGTTTCTTAAAGTATGAAATAAATTAAGTTAGAAGAAAAGAGTAATTAATCCACTAGCAAGTAGAGCCTCCTCAGATTAGCGGAGTGGCCGGTGCATGGTTCTAAGGGATTTCTGTTTACCCACGCACCTTACCCTCAACCAACCATTAATTTATAACTTGTTTCACTTCAGGTAAAAAGCAATATTTTTCAGGGTAGTAGTTTGCATCTTAAACAGTAATAATGTGCTTTTAGTGCATTTCAAACCAGGGATGAGTGAAACTTGAGGCGCAAAGTCACAAATTGCCCTATTTAGGAAGTTCTGCTGCTTCTAATGTGAGCCATCTATTCAGCCCTGCGTAAATATTGTCCAGAAGGCACGCTGGAGGGCTGTGATTGGAGGCAAATGGGAACCAAAGAATGGGACCCCGAGTTGCTAGCCTCAGGAGGAACACAGCCCTGGAGTGTGTGACTGCCACTACAGCCCAGCCTGCCCGGCGAGATAGAACAAGGAGACTTCGGGCTATTATAGTTAAAACTGCCTTTTCTGGGTCTTCGCTTTGCTGCAGGGTGGGATAGTAGAAGTAATTCAGACCCAGTCCCTGGTTTCTCTGCTCCATTACCATCTGGTCTGTGGTTGTTCATTATCATCTGTCTTTGGGTGAAAGTGTGTATCACTTAGGAATAATTTCCACTGTGAGAGTCAGAAAGCCCAACTCACAGTTGTTTATTATATGAGTTATTTATTATTTACTTAACAGGAAATGGGGGGGTCCCAGGGTTTGTTCATTAGCTCATCAACGCCATGAAGAGTACAGATTCTTTCCATTCCTCGTCTCTATTGTTCTTAGCTGCTTCTCCTTGTGCTTTTTTTTTTTTTGCCACATGGTCTCAAGACAGCTGTTACAGCTCCAAGTCATATCCTCATACCTTAAGTGTTGCAAGTAAAAAGAGAAGGTCAGGGCAAAAGGCCTACAAGTCTCTCTCTCTCTCTCTCTCTCTCTCTCTCTCTCTCTTTCTTTTCCATGGAGAGGAAGCTCTTTCCTCAAACTCTGCAGGCTTCTCTTTAAGTTTCATGGGCCAGAACTGGGTCATTGGACTCAATTCTCCCTGCAAAAAAATTATTAACATTACCAGGATTAAACCAGGGAATGGAGAGAGGTCCCTGCTCCCTAAGATCTAGGGTTCTCTCCTCAGGAGAAAGTGGGGTTATGGCCATTGAGTAATGAGAATACTCAATATTTATTGTCTGCCTTTTTGGCCACGAAGCAATTTATAAGATGGTTTTTGCACAAGTCTTACTTGAGATCATGCTCTCTGGGTCAAAATAGGGAAGATGTTTCACATCTATCCTTCTTTTTTCCTTAGGTACATCCATCTGTCCATCCATCTGTGGACTCATCTACCACTCACCTACCTACCAAACACTTGAGGAGTAGTTCCTCCCACTTTCTAGGTACATATTAATTGATTTGAGGATAGAGAGATAAATCAGAAATAGATTGCGCTATGAATGGAACCATGATATATCTTGGGAAATATACAAATATTACACACATGCTCAAGTCTGTATGATTAAGACCAAAATATGACTTGAATTAGGAGTTCAGAGGTGGGGGAATTGGGGAAGCTTTCTAGAGCAAGATGGTATTCGGGCAGATTTTTATCTATAGCCCTTTCTGCAGCTTTCTCATTGGAAAACATTTCCACGATGCAGGAGTTCTTTCTGACAGCTTCCCTGGCCTGGGTGTCCTGGAGCTGCCAGGGACACATCTGGTGGTGGAGTGGTCTCGGGTTGAGAGAGGAGTGGTGACGGGGCCGGAGACGGGCTTGACATCCTTTTGCCTCACTTGATAATGAGCGCATTTGAATCCGCGGATGAATTGGGTGGCTGGTTTTGATGAGATTGCTATTGGAATTATGTCACCAGTGACTCCAAGTGATGCATCCAGGGCAAGATCACTACAGCAAAAACCCGGAGAAGAAATAGAAGTCATCAGCAGCATTAATGGTGATGAATGATCATGACATTGATGTTGTCTAATTTTTTTTCCCCTCTTGGAAACAGACAGCTCGGTACCTGGCTACATTTCTAAGACAAACTGACATAAATAGCTCCTAGGCATACATCTACAAATGGCCTACCTGCCAACTTAGACTTCACGTCAGAAACCATTTAGGGCAGAGGGGCTAACAAGACTTGTGGGTCAAATCCAGCCTACAGTCACATTTTGCTGGGTTTACATGGTGTTTTAAAAATCACGAAATTTCAAAAAATAATTCACATTTCTTTTGTTTACTAAATAGAAAGATGTAGAAATTCTGCGTCCACGTTTCCGCAATAATTGCCTGAAACATAGAAGCCCTGGCCTCTGTACACAGGGCTTGTCCTGCTCAGTTTGCTGCGATCCCTGCCATTCCCTATTGTCGAAAACTGGCGCTGCCTGACTCCTCCATTCCCCTGACTGACAACTTCATTTCCCCAACTGGACATGTTCCGATTTGGTCTCCCTGACTGAGAGGTTTTGGTTCAGACTGATACAAAGCAGGACAGATAAACTTACTCATTTAGGAACTATTCTACTTTTCTATCTTTCAAAGTTCTCAGAACTATTCTACTTTTCTTATCTTTCAAAGTTCTCAGAGCAGGGCTCCCCACTGTCTTCTAAAGTTTTTATTGTTTGTTTATTTTGTCTAAAATTAAGAATAACTTTACCTTTGAATTGCTAATAGTCCTCTTAGGAATGTGTTGACATTTCAGTTAGTTTTAAATAGAGTAAAACTACTTGGGTACAGTTAATCTAGTATCTAGCTAAGTGTAACATGTTTCTTCAGATTATATATGTATGCACACACACATATATGTATATACACACATATACACATATATGTGTGAACTCTACTAAAAGCATTTTGGAAGGCAATTAACTCTTTCTAGGACTCTCATTAAATGGTCCCAAGTGACTTGAAAGAGTTAACTCACCTCTTAAGAATGCAATTAACTTCTTTGGGGCACTGCAAATTACAATCCTGGGAAATTTGGTGAGTTATTGCAATTGTTACTATTGCTGTTAAATAGTAGTAATAATGGATTTATGTAGTACCTTGACACCACAGAGCTAAAAACAATTACATTTAAATATCAATTCAATTTAATGTGAAACCATGTTTTGTCTAATCATTGTAGCTAATTGCCATCTTTTAGAAGCAGTTCCCACAACATTTTTATTAACAGTCTGGTAGTAAGTTAGCTATTTGGGAGTTTCTTGCAGGAAGTATCCTGTGATGTGAATTTATTTGTGTCAAAATATCTTTTTAAATGTATTTATTAGCTAAGGTGTATATAATGTATAACCCACTGAAGACTGGAATTGTCAGTAGAGAGAACATATCTTTGAATCAAAGATGTCTGGAGAATGTTCATGAGGTTAAGATGAAGGTTTCGAATAATGAAGTCAATACACACAACAATGGAAAAAGAAATTGGCCTTCTTGTCAACTAGGAATCCCTATTAACAATCAATAGGTGTTCAATAGATACCCAGAGATCAAACAGGATTATAATAAGTAATGTTTCCAATAATCTCCCAGGGCAATGCAATATGTGTGATCACAGAATCACAACAAAGAAAAAATTAAATCCCTTAAATGTTTTCTTCTTTAAGTCTCTAATATAAGAAGTGATTGAAAAGTCAAAGTCAGTGGGAAATAAAATGATATTTAAGTTGTTTAGGTATGATGACCAGCCTGCATGATGTAGTGCTGAGCTTAAAAGCCAGAAGGCCCCGTTTCCAAACATGATTCTTTTACTTTTTAGCTGGGGAACCTTGAAAAAGTTACTAAACATTTCAGACCCTTTGTCAGCCTCCCTTTGAAGATGGATCGAACATTTCTCATCAGGTTTTGAGAAGTTTACGTGAGATGAAGTATGTGTGGCATTTGCCCCGTGCTGGGCATGGCAGGGATGCTTAATGTGCTTGTCAAGTGTTAGTTCTCTTTTACATGAAGAAAAAACTTTTCTGTACCTTGTATGTTAGAAGTTTCCTAGAAACAGTAAATATTATTGTATCTAGTTCATGAAAATGATCTCATTGTTCCAACCTGCCTTTCTTGCTTTGTTTGAAAATGCCTATGTGGCTGTCAATACCTGGACCCCCCTGTTGATTATTTTCTTGGTGATTTGGGTATTATTCTCATAGAGCTGGAGAAGACTTGGTAGTTGGGTAGTTGAGACTTTAATTCCCGTGGCCCTGGGGTAAGTGATGTAGGCATTTCTTTAGTATATTCAGTTCAGACAACAGAACAGCATCTAGCTGGTTTCATGTTCAGGGGAACTTACACATAGAAATCACAGGTTGAGGTATTTGGAAGTGAAGCAAAGCATATTGAGCTCTTAGGTTAAACTTTGGTGGTGTTTTTATCATGTTGGGGTCTTCTCCATACACCATGTGTCCACCCATCTTCCCACCTAAGGCTAAGTCATTCAGTGGAAATGCACAGGGTAGACCAGATGGCTAGATGAGGGTAGAGGTATCCAGGCCAAGGGACTCAGGCTGGCTGTGGACAACAGCTGAACACTGGGGCAGGGTAAGGAGGTGGTGTAGAAAGAAGTACAGTCTGGTCACCACCTGTAAAGATGGAGAGCTCATACGGCAGAGGTGGAGGCTCCTGCTAGGAGGCAGTTGGTGGGAGGCCTTCCTCCCCTCATACCTCACCTCCTCTTTAGCTCCTGGGGCTTCTTCCTTCTCCTCTGCAGCGATGCTGAACTCATCTGCAACAGCTGGAAGGGAGGATCTTTGGCTCTGTGCCACCACATCCGAGGAGCCAAAAATGGATCAGGAAATGTACTTTAAACAATGGGGGTGCCCTGTGTCTCGTTCCGACCCCTTTCCTCTTCTCCCACATTTTTGAACTTGCTCTTCTTCTCCCCACACTTGCTCACATCTGTGTAGAGGCCTAGAGAGGAAAGGAGGTGTGGGCTATACCACTGCTCAGCATTTATCTCCAAGGTCGATGGTAGGGATCAATAATTGAACAGTGAGTTTTAAATATGAAGTGCCACATAAATGCTAAATAGACTTGTAATTGATGGGGACTCTAATGTCTCACATGCCATAAGGTGGGATGGGAGCGAATAGATATAAAGGCTTATTCCATAAATATCAAGACAAAGTAACACATTTGTTTGTTCGACAAATATTTATCCAGTGCCTCCTAGGAGCCAGACATTATGGAAGGTGCTAGAGATGCAGAGTGAACAACTACAGAGCAAGAATGAATCCCTTCTCCAGCCCTGACAAAGGCACTTATGTTCTGTTGGAGAGATGGAAAATAGGCAACGGAATAAGTAAGGTACACAGTGTGACAAAATCATGCTAAACGTTAGGGAGAAATGTAAAGTAGAAAGGGGGATAAGGAGTTGGGGCGAGGTGAAATTTGAAAGGGAGTGGACCAGACATGACCTTGTTTGGGCCATATTTTAATAATTAATTCTTACCAAGGAGTGTGTGTGTGCGTGCGTGTGTGTGTGCGTGCGTGCGTGTGCGTGCGTGCGTGCGTGCGTGCGTGTGTGTG
>PVJS01050322.1:0-14357 GCA_004027185.1 Glis glis | reverse complement strand
AAAAAAAAAAAAAAAAAAAAAAAAATTCATTCCCCGGATATGACAAGTGGAGAGAGGAAGTAGGTTTAAATCCTCAGTTCTCAAACTACTATGCTCTCCCTCAGAGATTCTGAGATAAGGCAAAGAGATCTCCAGTTTTAACAAGGAGCCACAAAAGGTTGATGCAGATGATCTGGGGCAAAATTGGAGAAACTCTAACTTCAGGCTTATAGAGCACAAGAAATTTAGGTTATATAGAAGAAAATGAAAAGTACAGTCCAAGTAGCACCAGAATGAATTCTTATATTTGTAAATACCTAAGCTACTTCTCACAAAAAAGCTCTTCTGCCTAAATAATCCTGGGAAATCTATACTATAACCAAGATTTAGAAATTGATGGATTGTGTAAATTTTCAAAAAGGTGTTGCAATGTAAAAGTTGCTCTAACTCTATTTCAGCTAGTTTTCTAAATTTACTTAATCTGTTTTTATTTAAGCAAAATTCTTATTTATATCCCATTGAACCATTTCCCAGAAGAACCACTTAGAGAAACAATAGACTAATAGAAAATAGAGTAATAGAAAACATTTATCTTTTTGGTTTGATCTGTAAGCACCTCCATTATCAAATGCCAAACATGCCTAATATTAAATCCTTTTGCCTGTGAAGGAAGTTGTTCAAGTCTTCTAGATTTTATACAACAACATTTCGTTCTGTCTGGCTATTACTTGAGAGACTCTGCTTTATAACTAGGAACCCGTATTTATATTTTCTTCTGTGAGATTAGAAGTTTAGCAGCTGGGGTAGAATTGTACAATTGAACTATTCCATGACCATTCATTTATCAAGCTATCATCATTGAACTACCATTTTTGGGCGGTGCCAGAGTGATAGTAGAGTTTTATCTTTGTAGAAAACAAAACCCTTTGTAGAAAAGATTTTCTGAATGATTCCAAAACAAGTTTCAAGTTCATCTTTTCATTATGCTCTATGATTCATTTCCAACCCGAGAATGATAGAACCATCTTCTGTTTCCATTTCTGCGCACACATCCAAGACCTGCTGGAAGAAATTAAAGAAGTAGACATGAGCCCCATCATTGGATTCATGACCACCTACACCAAAGAGGTCCTCGCCACGACTAGTGAAGTCTACTGTCAATCTCCACACTCATCCATGGCAATGCATTCTCTTCTTTTATCTAATTTTCTCTTTTCCCCTCACCTTAACCTAAATCTCAACCTGAAGATCTACTTCAGGAGGAAATAGAAGCCATGAGTTGAACCATTCTAAGGCATAGAACTCTCCCTACATCTGTCCATTACTGTCATTTTTCCTTTATTATAGTGTAACATTTTTTTCCTTGTCCTCTATAAGCTGGTCTTCACACAGGTGCTTAGATTCCTTCCTGTCACCACTCTTTTTTTTAATATACTTTTATTGGTGCATTGTAATTATACATCATAGTGAGATTCAAAGTGATACATTAATACATGCAGACATCACTTGGTATATTTACATGCACACATCACTTGGTATATTTACATGCACACATCACTTGGTATATTTCCCTCCATATCCCTCCCCACTCCCCCTTCCTCCCTCCCAATACATACATGTCAGTGAGATTGGTAGTGATACCTTCATGTATGAACATAACATTATTTGAACTGTTCCCTTTTCCTCCTTCCTCCCCAAACCCCCTTCCATTATTCTATGGTTTTCTCTCCGCATTTGACTTAAGTCCCTTTTGTTTCCTAATTTTGTTCTATCTTCCACATATTTAGAAAAAAAAACCCTTTGACTTTCTCTGATGGGCGAATCTCACTTAGCATAATATTCTCCAGCTCCATTCATTTTCCTGCAAATTACATAACGTTGCTCTTCTTTATGGCTGAGTAAAATTCCATTGCGTGCACATACCACACTTTCCTTATCCATTCATCTGTAGATGGACACCTAGATTGGTTCTATCATTGGCTATTGTGAATTGTGCTGCTATAAATATGAATATGCATGTATTACTATAATATTCTGACTTTAATTCTTTTGCAAAGATAACAAGGAGTGATATGGCTAGGTCATATGGTGGTTCCTTTCCTAGGTTTTTTGAGGAGGCTCCATCCTGATCTCCAATTTACAACCCCACCAAGAATGTATAAGAGATCCTATTTCCCCTCATCCTCACCAGCATTTATTATCATTTGTATTCTTGATGATTGCCATTCTAACTGGAGTTAGGTGGAATCTCAGGGTAGTTTTGATTTGCATCTCCCTGATTGCTAATGATGTTGAACATTTGTTTCATATATTTGTTGGCCATTTATAGTTCTTCTTTTGAGAAGTGTCTTTCAGTTCAATTGCCCATTTAAAAAATGTATTTGGTGTTAAGTTTTTTTGAATACTTTGTGTATTCTAGATATTAGTCCTCTATCAGAGGAGTAATTGGTAAAGATTTTCTCCCATTCTATGGACTCTCTTCAGACTCTTGATTGTTTCCTTTGCCACACAGAATCTTTTTAATTTGATGGCATCCCATTTATTGATTCTCAATTTTATTTCCTGAGCTTTGGAAGTCTTGTTGAGGAAGTCTCTACCGGTGCCTATATACTGGAGGGTTGGCCCTATGTTCTCTTCTAGTAATTGCAAAGTTTCCGGTTTAATTTCTATGTCTTTGATCCATCTCAAGTTGACTTTCATTCTGTCATCACTCTTAAGGAAGGAATCTTAGAGATTTGTGTCTTTCTCTCATCAAATATTTCTTGCCTACTATGAACCAGGCAATATTATGGGTTCTAGGAAAGAATCTGTGAACAGTTTAAAAATCTCTGCCTTTTAAAAAGTTACACTTATCTTGGCATGGTAGCACATACCTGTAATCCCAGTACTTGGGAGGCTGAGAAAGGAGGATTGCAGGTTAGAGGCCAACCTCAGTAACTTAGTGAGAGCCTCAGAAACTTAGGGAGACTCTGTTTCAAAATTAAAAAAATTAAGCTGAGCGTGGTGGTGCATGCTTGTAATTCCAGTACTTGGGAGGCTGAGACAGGAGGATCGCAGGTTCACGGCCAGCCTCAGCTACTTAGTGAGACCCCCCGCAACTTAGTGAGATCCTGTTTCCAAATAAAGAATAAAAATTAGGGCTGGGGGTGGGGCTCGGAGGTAGAATGCCCCTGGGTTCAACCCCCAGTACCACAAAAAAAAAACAAAATTAAAAAATTTAAAACAAGTTCTCCAATAAAAAAGTTACACTTTACTGAAATATTATTCTTTACATTACAGTGTATGCTTTCTTTGTGCATGCAATCTTTCTTCTCATCTGCATCTTTACTGTTGATTTTTCTCATTTAGAAAAATAAAATAAAACAAAACCAAAATCTCTCCCTCTAAGGCCCTATTTCATTCCTTCATGTCATAGCCACACTTCTTTTTTTGGTTTTTTTTTTTTTGCAGTACCGGGGATTGAACCCAGGGGTGTTCTACCTCCGCGCTATACCCCCGGCCCTATTTTTTATACTTTATTTTGAAACCAGGTCTCACGAAGTTGCTGAGGGCCTCACTAAGTAGAGAGAGAGAGACACAGAGAGAGAGACAGAGAGAGAGAGCTGAGGCTGGCCACGAACCCGGATCCTCCGGTCTCCGCCTCCCAAAGTACTGGGATTACAAGCATGCGCCACCACGCCCAGCTTATAGCCACACTTCTTAAGAGTTTACTTCTTAAAATAATTGCCCACGTATGCTCTCGAATTGCTCTTCCACCCACTTTTTATTCATAATCTCACTTCTGCCTCCATAATTTTACCCAAATACTCAGGACAATATGAAGCTCCGTGGTGCTGTATCCCATTACATAGTTTTCAGTCTTCATCCTCCATACTTCTCGGTAGCATTTCGCCCTGTCCTCTACTTACTGAAGCACTTATTTTGTACTGGTTTCTAGTATACCATTCTCTCCTGTTTTCTTTATTTCGTCTCTCTCTTGTCCAGGCCCATACAGGTCTATGCCTGCATTCTACTAGAGTTCTGCATGTTTCAGTGTAGGCTCTGTCTTTTCTTCTTTCTCTCTGTCTCTTTCCATTGAAGTTATTGGTTTCAAGTGCTACTTATACAATAGTTATTCACCCATTTGTATCTCTAATTTTGCCTGAGCTTATAGTTGATTTCTCATCTTGATATCTCCAAAGCACCTCAAACTGAACATATTTAAATCTAAATTTATGCCTCTGGATATTTTCTTCATCTTGTTTTCCTCTAATGTTCTCTATCTTCTGGAAGTCAGAATTCTGGTGGCCCATGAAACCTCTCATTTCCTCACCCACTCCCCCCCCCCACATATAATGCATCACAAATATCTGTCATTTGACCTCTTAAATATGTCTACAATTCATCCATTTTGCTCCACTGCCACCATCATCGTGCTCAAGGTATCGTTTCTCATCTGGAAATGTTCAATAAGCTCTAAATGGGCCGGGCGTGGTGGTGCACGCTTGTAATCCCAGTACTTTGGGAGGCAGAGACCGGAGGATCCGGGTTCGTGGCCAGCCTCAGCTCTCTCTCTCTCCCTGTCTCTCTCTCTCTCCTTAGTGAGGCCCTCCGCAACTTCGTGAGACCCGGTTTCAAAGTAAAGTATAAAAAATAGGGCCGGGGGTGTAGCGCGGAGGTAGAACGCTCCTGCGTTCAATCCCCGGTACCGCAAAAAAAAAAAAAAAAAAGCTCTAAATGGACTATTGGTATCTCTTCTTTTCTCCCACCAATCTGCTGTCACACTTTAGCAAGAATATTTTTTTGAAAGGAAAAACTTATCATATCGCCTTTCTATGAAAAACCATCAACTGTTTCTATTGTTCTTAAGATAAGAGCAGAACTAAACTCTCAGGCACCCCAGTGCTTGCTCACTCCTTCCGGCTGCCTTTGCTTCATTTTTCCCTTGTAAAATCTTGCTGCTCCTGGTCATAGCCCTTTGTCTCTGCTGCTTTCATCGCCTGCAATACCTTTTTATTCTCTTTTTGCCTCACAAACTCCTCTTAATTTTTCCTGTATCAGCTCAATTTTCACTTTCTTCAGGAATCCTTCTCCTTTCCCTGAATTACTTCAAATCTCCCCTCACTTTCTTTCCTCTCTCTCATACTGTGCATACACTTATCTTTTATAGTGATTTGTGATTTCATGTTTTCTTACATGATTACATGAGTTATGTTCTTTCACTAAATCATAAGCGCTTTAAGGTCAAGAACTATGAAAGTTTTGTTCACTGATAGTAGCAGTTAGTGCATACTTAGCACTTTGTAGAATTTGAAAAATTCTACAAAGACTGTTACATAAGATATTTTGGTAGAAAAGTAAGATTATTTCACTGTTCTAGAAATTCGATATTAAGTTTAAATGCAAGCATGTGCCAATAACACTTCTGTATCTATTGAGTGATGACTCAGGACCGTATTTAACATACAGCCCCTTACTCCCAATTTTAAAATTTCTATTTTTCATTCTTGAATTAATTGTATAGTCTAATATTCTAAGAAAACATTCTTGGCAGTATGAGTGATAAATATTTTTTGAACTCAGTCATTGGAAAGTCCATGATATTCTCCAGTAACTGTGGACTTCTTGGGAAAAGAGTGTCCAGGATCCAGATAAACAACAATTTCTCCAAGCATTTCTTTTATTTAGATATTCATCATTTGATGTTTTTTCTCTCCAGAATACTGATATTAAAAATTCCTTCTGAGCTGATTGTGGTGGCGCACACTTGTAATCCCAGTACTTGGGAGGCAGAGACAGGAAGATTGCAGGTTCACAGCCAGCCTCAGCTACTTAGTGAGGCCCTCCACAACTTAGTGAGATCTTGTTTCAAAATAAAGAATAAAAAATAGGGCTGGGGGTGTAGCTCAGAGGTAGAATGCCCCTGGGTTCAATCCCTAGTACCATACACACAAAAAAAATTCCTCTTGGACTCAAGGGCTATCCTGATAAAGGTTGCTATGCTCCAATATAATATATTTATAAATATATGACATAAACATTTATATAATTCTATTTTATATGAATATAAATATGTTATCTGAAAATGTAATTTGCAAAATAAATATTATGTAAGATAATATATATGAATTATATATTCATGTTTTTATATTATATTTCATGATATGATATATACAATAATCCCTTGGTACCCCCAGGGGTTGGTTCCAGGACCCTGTGGGTACCAGAATTTGCAGATGCTCAAGTCCCTTATATAAAATGGCATAGTATTTGCATAAAACATACATATATCCTCCCATATGCTTTAAATCATATCTAGTAACATAATATGATGTAATTTACCTTTAAATAGTTGTTATACTATATTGTTTAGAAAATAATGATAAGGAAAAGTCTATGGATGCTCAGTGCAGACATAATTTTTTCTGAATATGTTTTGTTTTATTTTTATTTATTTTTTTTGTGGTACCGGGGATTGAACGCAGGGGCGTTCTACCTCCGCACTACACCCCCGGCCCTATTTTTTATACTTTTTATTTTGAAACCAGGTCTCATGAAGTTGCGGAGGGGCTCACTAAGGAGAGAGAGAGAGATAGAGAGAGAGAGAGAGAGACAGGGAGAGAACTGAGGCTGGCTGCGAACCCGGATCCTCAGGTCTCCGCCTCCCAAAGTACTGGGATTACAAGCGTGCGCCACCACGCCCGGCTATATTTTATTTTAATTGGTGCATTGTAATTATATATCATGGTGAGGTTCAAAGTGACAAAATCATACATACATAGAGCACTTGCTGTGTTTCCCTTGGCCTCCCACCCAACTCCCCGCCCTCACCATACATGTTAGGTATACACATGTTTTTCTACACATTATTTAGTGTGAAATATTTTCCATGTCAATAGATTTTCTTTCAGAACATAATTGCTATGGTTATATACCTATCCCTTTTGTGGATGAACCATGATTTACTTAAATACTCATAGAATGATGGGTAGAGTTATGTTTTGAATCTGGAATGCCCCCCAAAGGCTCATGTGTTTTGGCTCCAATGCAGCAGTGCTCAGAGGCAGAGCTTTAGGGAAGTGACTGGGTCATGAGGGCTCCGCCCTCCTCAGGGGATGAATCCATCGATAGCTGAAGGAGTACTGGGAGGTGGTGGAGACTGTGGGAGTTAGGACTTGATTGAAGGGAGTGGGTCCCTGGGGGACAGCCTGGGGGCTGTGCTTTTGGGGACTATATCTTGTTCCAGGACATTCCCCTGCCCCTTGCTTCTGGGCTACCTTGAGCTGAACAGCTTTTCTCCATCACACCTTTACACCATGGTATTTCTGCCTTGGAGCCAGCCAACCATGGCCTGAACAAGAGCCAAAATAAAGCCTTCCCCCTTTAAACTGGTTATGTCAGTTATTTTGGATATAGTGACAAAATGCTGACCAACACAGGCACTTTTCTACAATTATGAACAATTACTATGATGAGCTAGATGGTCATAAACCCAGGGAGACATTTCAGGGATTAGAACAGGTATATTTAAAATGTTATCTAGCCGGGCATGGTGGCACATGCTTGTAATCCCAGTACTTGGGAGGCTGAGACAGGAGGATCGCAGGTTCGCGGCCAGCCTCAGCTACTTAGTGAGGCCCTCCACAACTTAGTGAGACCCTGATTCAAAATAAAGGATAAAAAAATAGGACTGGGGGTGTAGCCTGGAGGTAGACTGCCCTGGGGTTAAATCTCTAGTTAACACACACACACACACACACACACACACACACACACACACACACTGCTACCTAGGCTGAGCTGTGAAATTTTGCAAAGTTAAAATGAACTCCACTGTGACAGAGCAAAAGCCATGCAAATATTCCTCAGATTGAATTAAATATAAGGTAAATATTTTGTGATAACAGAAGTCTAAATTTAAGGAAGGGAGTACAGGGATATAGTGATTAAGAATAGTAGTTACAGATTCATACTCTGGATATAATTCCTAACTTGACTTTTTACTCTCTGGTTATCTGGGAAAAGTCATTTTGTTTCTTTGAACCTCAATTTCCTCAGATACAAAATAGGAATAATTATGACTAGCTAATAAAGTTGTTGTAAAGACTAGGTGATGAATGTAAGTGTCAATCATGGTTCTTAAGATGTAATAAATGTTTAGCCAATATTACCTTTCTGTTATCATTGTTTTAAGACACTTTGAAAACATATAAACAAAAATTTTGAAATGCAAATTCTAAAAGGTATTAAACAAACACATGGTACTCCACAAACTTCCAAGTAAGGGTAACATTTTTGTTTGAACATTTAAGATGATTGATTTTTTTCCCATTAATGATGGTTTCTTTCCCTCAAGAGCTGTTCAGGTTAACCTTGTTGTTGTTGCTTGTCTGCATACTTAGAGACTGAATTTTTAGGCAGCACCCACTCCGCCAGCCACATGCATTTAGTAAAAATAAAAAAATATATATATAGCACTTAGGTAGCTATCCCCTCTATCTTTCAAGAACAAAAAAACTCAGGGAGATTTGACCAATGGCAGTGTTCTTGATCAGAAATCTACCTTTAGAAATATCTGTACTTGAATAAAAATGTACTTCTAGTTTTCTAAGGTTAGTACCATAAAGGATAAATGTACACGAAGAGCAGAAAAAATGATCTAAGTCCTTCCATGGTAAAGGCATACTCTCTCTAGTGAAAGCGCACACACATAAACATGCACGCACGCACACACATTCACACACACATACAAACATACAAGTAGTTTCTGGACACACTTGGAGTTCAGGGGAGGCCCAAACTAAAAGTCATGGTATGCATCAGAATATACCTATTTCTTGCCTGAAATATAATCCTACCAAAGACTATTGGCATTGAAACTAGAAGCAGCACATTTTAATGCAAAAGAACTTGTTAGAGCTACCCCTATGATGTTGTATATTCCTTAGCTTCTCTCATCTCCAATTTTCTCATCTGTAAAAAGGAAATAATGTAAATGAGCCTCAAGGATTTTTTGAAGATTAAATTAATAATGCATATGGAATCTCTAGAGCAGTTCCATCCATTTCTGCTAATCACGTTAATCAAAGCGAATCCTAGGGGTTGTATCACAGCAGTAGTTTGCCTATTTTATCCTTTTTGAGGCACTTGACTGAAGCTGAGTCAATAAGATGAGTGTGTAAATGCAGCAGAGACCCTTGAACTTGGAAATCGGAGATCATGAAGAGTGGGGTTGACCATGGTCAAGTAAAGGAAGCTGAGCCGGGGAAGAAAAGGAAAGAAGCAGTTGTACAAGAAAAGCCAAGATGAGAGAAATCACAAGGCCACCGACAGACTGAGAGAATGAGGAGTTTCTCAAACTTCTAGGTCATGTTCCTGCTGCTAGTGAAACCACTGAGAATTTCTTGTTCTTTGAGATTCAGTCACATGTTCATCCATTTATTTATACATCACCAACACCCAGCAAAAAGAGTAAGACAGATGTGATCTCTGTACAGCCTACAGAAATATCAGTGTTCTATTTCAATGACGGCTCCCTTCTAAACAGCTTAAGTTGTTTGGCATCTTGCAGCCAAACTGATTAAAACCCTGAGCAAAGTTATAGAGCGGGTGACATTTGTCTTATTCTTATAAAGATTCACATTCTTATTTAGTGTTCGATAGTGGCTATTCAGCCATGTGTGGTGCTTCACAACAGTAATCCCAGTATTTGGGAGGCTGAGACGGGAGGATTGCAGGTTCGAGGACAGTCTCAGAAACTTAGCAAGACTCTCAGCAACCTAGAGAGACCCTGTTTCAAAAACAAAACAAAACAAAACAAAACAAAAAATAAAAAGTTCTAAGTATAACTTAGGGGCAGAATGCCCATGAGTTTAATTCCCAGTAACACAAACACACACACACACGATGAAAAATAATGGCTACTCAATGTTTACCTTCAATAACACATCTCTAAGAAGTCTTCCTTGATCTCTATACCTTCTTTCCTTTTTTTTGTGATGAACACATATGTTTCATTAATAGTTCCTTCCTTTGTCTCCCCATGTACTCTTTCATGTTACACTCACTGGGAGTAAAGTCAAGATAGAATTCTCTTTATTTAGCCCTATCATCTCTACATATATTCCTTCTTGTTCTAGGTGGGAAAAAATAGAGTAAGATCTAAAGTTGGCTGTCTAATATGGTAGCCATTAGCCACATGTGGTTACTTGAATTTAGATATAAATTAATTGAAGCTAAATACACTTAAAATTAAGTTCTTCAGTTGCAATATTTCATGTCCTCAAGAGCCATATGTAGCCAAATAGCTATGAAATAGGACAACAGAGATGATAGAATATTTTGCAATAATAGAAATGTTTGATCAGACAGTACAGAGATAAATAGCATTAATAAATATTTGCCTTTCATTCCTACCTGTATTCTGATTGATTTGAGGGATATTAAAATGTGTTTAGGAAATGAAATATCAAAATATCATTATTATTTTAAATGGTGATGAAATTGGAGGACACAACTTATGTCTGTGGGCAAGTGTGCGTATCCATCCAGTCTCACGCTGTAGACATGGCAGAGCTGGGCTGTGGCAACCTTCCCTCTGTGGTAGAGAGACAGCTGGCCTTGGAGGAGTGGCTGAGACCTTATGCAAAGTGATCAAACAAGGAAGAGAAAAGTCAACCAGATAGCTCACTCCACCTCTCCTAAAGCAGAATGAGCAATAAAACAAAGCATTGCATTCACTAATCTCCTTTCCTGTAGAAGAAAACAGGTACCTAGAAATGATGCCCTTTTCATAGAAGACAACAATATTTTCTCCAAACTTCTGTTATCTTATGAATTGTTAGGTCTCTACAGCTAGAACCTCCCCAGCAGTGTGTCCTGAATTAATTAATGATCCCATTGACTCTTTTTGTGTGTGTGTGTGGTACCGGGGATTGAACCCAGGGGCATTCTACCTCTGAGCTATGCCCCTAGCCCTATTTTTTATTCTTTATTTGGAAACAGGGTCTCACTAAGTTGCGGAGGGCCTCACTAAGTAGCTGAGGCTGGCCGCGAACCCAGATCCTCCGGTCTCAGCCTCCCAAGTACTGATCCCATTGACTCTTAGAGTGGAGGACAAGGAAGCCAGAACTCCTGGGTGAGTGTCAACTGCTAGATGAGTGTCACCTGTTCCAAGCTTTGCCCAGGTTTCAAATTCTTTATAATTTATTCAAGTTTGCAAAAAAAGTAGATCCTAAAAATATTTTATATGCTACAGTGAGAAAAGCCATTAAGTTAGCACCCAACTTCTCCCCCTGAATCCAAAGATCCTTTGTTTTCTGTCACTCTCTATGAGAACTTTTTCCTTTCTCCCTCCACCATCCCTTCCATCTCCATAGCACCTATTTCTTCTGTGCAGAAAGCTTCTAATTCAAACTGAAATTGGTTTATGAGATGGATTATCTTGCATTGGGCCATTTTTTGCAGATGACACATTTGGGTTTTATCTTCAGTACTCTGACCAATCAGCAACCAAGTTTAATTCTATCTTTGTTGCTCCCACACAGTGGCTTGTATGTCTTCATATGTTGCTGTCATGTATGTCTTCTTCCACAAACCTGTTCCTTCCTCTAGACAATTGCCTCCTAAGAAATGTGTTCTAAATGAGTTAAGTTATAAATTTAATTCACTTCTGAATTGTTTATCACATCATAGGGCACTTTTAAATTTATCGTCTTATCTTTTTTGGTTTTGTTTTTGTAGTACCGGGGATTGAACCCAGGGGCGTTCTACCTCCACGCTACACCCCCAGCCCTATTTTTTATACTTTATTTTGAAACCGGGTCTCACGAAGTTGCAGAGGGCCTCACTAAGTAGAGAGAGAGAGAGAGAGAGAGAGAGAGAGAGAGAGCGCGAGCTGAGGCTGGCAGCGAACCCAGATCCTCTGGTCTCCGCCTCCCAAAGTACTGGGATTACAAGCATGCACCACCACGCCCGGCTTGTCTTATCTTTTTGCATCTGTTCTAAACAGCAAACTTCTTAAGTACATCTGCATTCTCTTATCAATATGTCCCCAGGGTTATAACATAAAGTGGATGAATATAATTAGATAATGAGTTGAATTAGATCACCCTGAAACCCATCAAGATGTATGATTACAATGCACCAATAAAAAAATTAAAATACTTTCAAGTCACTATAAAAAAAAAGAAAGAATGTTGAAGACACCTTGGCAGTAATTTTTTTTTTGTGTGTTCAATCAAGACCTTAATATTCTGGAAGCTGGGTGTGGTGGCACACACCTATAATCCCAGTACTTGGGAGGTTGAAACAGGATGATATAGCAGGTTCGAGGCCAGCCTCTGCAATTTAGCGAGGCTCTCAGCAACTTTGGAGACCCTGTCTCAAAATAAGATAAAATAAAGCTGGGGGTATAGCTCAAAGATTGGCCCCTGGGTTCAATCCCAGTACCAAAAATAAAAAAAAAAAAATTTAAAAAAAAATTGCTCTGGAGCAAGGCTAGCTAAACAGAATACTGGTTTCCTCATAAACTGAAATTTCCCTTCCTATTTTTTGTTCTTGAGTTTATGTATCTACTTCAAATTAAAAAGAAATGTATCAAGTATTTATGTTTGAAGAGAATATGTTGAAGATAAACCAGGTATATGTGCAGAATTCCTGTGTCATTTTACTCTACCATGTTGATGAAAGGTCAGCCTTTGATCCTTATCATTATTGCAGGTGTGTGTGTGTGTGTGTGTGTGTGTGTGTGTGTGTGTGTGTGTTACTGGGGATTGAGCCCAGGGGCATTCTACCTCTGAAATACACCCACAATCCTTTTTAATTTTTTGAAATAGGATCTCATGCCCGACGTGGTGGTGCACGCTTGTAATCCCAGTACTCTGGAGGCTGAGACTGGAGGATCTGGGTTTGCGGCCAGCCTCAGCTACTTAGTGAGGCCCTCTGCAACTTAGTGAGACCCTGTTTCAAAATAAAGAATAAAAAAAAATAGGGCTGGGGGTGTAGCTCGGAGGTAGAATGCCCCAGTACTGGAAAAAAAATAGGATCTCACTAGGATGCTAAGAGTCTCGCTACATTGCCGAGGCTGTCCTTGAACCTTCAATAGTCCTGTCTCAGCCTCCCAAGTATTGGGTTTACAGGCATGTGCCACCATGCTGGGCTTACAGATACTGTTTTTTGTTATTATAATTGGATTTGTCCCATTTCTGAAGCCACAAAGTATGTTTCATCACTTTGTATTCTTTAGATTGTAAGTCTCTCTCTCTCTCTCTCTCTCTCTCTCTCTCTCTCTCTCTCACACACACACACACACACACACACACACACACCAACCCCCAAATCCTTAATCAAAAAGGGAATTTGTTAATTCATGTAACAAAGTCCAAAGGAGGATTATAAACTCAGCATGATTTGGACTGGAAAGATAGAGCAAGATCCAGATTTTCTTCATCTCTGAGGTCTGTCTGCTCTGTGTACTAGTTTTTTGCCAGCATCCGCTTCGTGTGTATGGCAACAAGATGGTACTGGCAGCCTCAGCATACTCGTGTGTGTGTTCAGTGGATGGCGTCTCAGCAAAATCCCCATCAGACTTCATTGAGCTTCTTGGGTTAGGGGCCCACCACTCAGGAAATCAATGTGAGCTAAATTGAGGAAATCTGAACAATAGAGAAAATCAATGAATGGATAAGCCGAGTCTCTGAAAAGACGAATAAAATGTATAAATCTTTAGCCAAGCTCACAAAGACAAAAAAAAGACACAAATATTCAACATCAGAAATGAAAGAGGGGGCATCTCTCCAGATCTTACAAATGTCAAAAGGATAGAAAGAAATTATGAACACATTTATGCCTATACATTTGATAACTTTGAAATGGACACCACTAAGCATTAATTTGGAGAGTTAAGAAATGAAAGTCATCCCTTATATTCTTAGGACAATGTGTGAGTCCTATATTAAAGCATTGACAAATGTGTAATTCCCTTCTCCTTTCATGAATTGCCATTCGGAAGTATATAGGACGTATATATTATATATGTATATATTTCTGTGAAGGGAAGTTCCTCTCATGTTACTTTTACTTTTTTTCTTTGAAGCTATTAATACTCAATAGCTAGTACTCTTCACTTTGTTATCTGTGATAACAAAGAGGGGATTCCACATTGCATATCATATGTTGTATATTAGGCATCGCTGTTCTAAAGTTTCCAAAGATTTATTTTCCAAACTTATAACAGGAAATGTATATGAGCTCAAATTTCCTTCTAGAGATGCCACCATCTTGCTTAAGCCTCTATTCTTATTTGCTTTCTCTTTGGTTCTCGCAAATCTACTCAAGCAGTGCTATCAAAAAAGCCCTGGAGTACATTTCTTTTTTTTTCTTTTTTTTTTTTTTGTGGT
>PVJS01050321.1:0-14360 GCA_004027185.1 Glis glis | reverse complement strand
GAGATAAGCACAGCGTATCTAGTGCAGCTTATTTTGTGGATTCCTCTCAGCGCCTTCTGCTGGCTGATGAGTGTTACGGGGGGCGCGGTGCTGTGGGCTCTTTCCCTTCAATTCAGATCAGATTGTCTGAAGAGGGGAATTAAAACTAACAGGCAGCTTGGTTGCAGCTTTAATGAAATTTTATTATAAAGTCAGTAAGAAATAGAAAAAAAGAAGAGAAAAAGCAGCGTGCCTGGAAGACACACCGGAGAGCCCGAAAGTGGAACTCTGCCCCTCCCTCAGACCCCGGCCCCTTAAATACATTAGTATGTTCTTATCAGCGTTATTAAGGCAACGGACTAGTAACTTATTTCTTAGGCATAACTTATTCCTTAGGCAGGTGGTGCCTTCTAGTCTACTAAGTGCACTTACTAAGTGCAGAGGTCAATAATCTACCTTGTTTCTACCCCTATTGTATTGGGCTGTATTGGTTGTCTGTCAACTATGGGCACTTTGATGTAACACATGGAGTTTGCCTTTCTCATGCTGAGGATAAGTCATGAAGAATAGGAGGTAAACAGAGGCACTAGCTGTAGCCAGTGAAGCTGTGTATAATCTCTAAAAGCAAGTCATAAGGCCCTTGCTATCTTTACAGTTTTAAAATGTGCTAGGCAGAGTCACTGTGCTCTTAGGGCTAAAGCCTTAACTGCCTCTATGGTGCTCTTAAGTCTCTGCGTGCTTCTAAGGCTAGAGGCTTCAATTGTCTTTACATTCTTACTATGGGTTAATCATTAGAATAAAGGGGCAGAAGAAGAAGGGATGGGGAGCTCTTGGAGAGCTACCACCTCTCCCTGCATTTTGTATTTTATTAGAAATTAATATCAGAGCAATTTTCCTAAACCGGCACAATGAGAGTCTAGAGTTCTCTGGTAATTAACAGTCTAAGGCTATGTTTAGGTAAATGGTGGGTGGGGTGGGACGGGGGACTTTTTCTTAGCATTTGCTATTTCTCAGTTGTCTTCAGCTCAAAATAATCCTTATACAAAAATGGCATATTTAGGAGATGGCAAATTCTGGTTCCCACCAGAGGCAACAGGAGAAGGGTTTGATCAGCGGTAGGGCCTAGATGAGGAAGTGTCAGTGTCAGGATCTGGTTGTCAGCAAGAACTCTCCTGACTCCTTGGCTAATTTCTGTCTTCTGTGCAGTGACTGACCCTGTAAGAAATATAAGATCTTTTCTTCAAACGAGAACAAACACATCTCCATTTTATTTATTTATTTATTTATTTATTTATTTATTTATTTATTTGGCGGTACTGGGGAGTGAACCCAGGGGCATTCTACCTCTGAGCTCCACCCCAAGCCCTATTTTTTATTCTTTATTTTGAAACAGGGTCTCACTAAGTTGCGGAGGGCCTCACTAAGTAGCTGAGGCTGGCCACGAACCAGGATCCTCCCGTCTCAGCCTCCCAAGTACTGGGATTACAAGCGTGTGCCACCATGCCAGGCTGGTATTTAAGTTCTAATCAGAGTTCCAGGCCCAAAGGAAGTGACCCGTGAATTTCAGCTATTATGTTTTCATTACTATCATTATTGTCTACTTTGTTCAGAAAAGGAGTAAAAAAAAAACGCATGAATTATTTCAAATCTTTAAAACTCTGTTGTCTTATGTAGCTGGGTAAAAGTAAATACCCATGGTGTTTTTACAAGACTAGAGAGACAAAAGAAAAAATTGTTAATTTTAAAGATGGCAGCCAATTCTTTTATTGAGTCTGCTAAGCTAGCTCTTACAGAATTGGCTCTAAATAAAGAAAATCCTCTTTAGGACTAACAAGAAAGGGTTGCTTAGGTAGGTAACTGTTTTATAACTGTAGATTGTCGTGCAAGAGAAGAAACACAAATTCGAAGGAACTTTCTGCTTCCTGTCTGAGGCCAGAGTGTGGGTCCTGGAAGGTGTTGGGTGAGAAGGGTGTATCTGCGACAATTGCCACAGCAGGGCAGCGCTAGCTTATGAGCGGTGCTGGTATCTTGGATTCAGTGTGATTTGACCCAGCTTTAGCCTCTCCAAGGTGCCAGAGCTGGCCTGGAATGAGTTGGAGACGTCAGTTAACCATTTTGGGTTTGATTGTTTCAAGGAGTCTTTCTCTGGCACACGTGCCTCCACTTCTCTTCTGCATGCAGAGTATTGTAGTTCCAAACATGCTCTTCTGGAACCATGCCATTCTCCCATCAAGAGGCACAGTCTGTGCTCTCCCCTGTGCCCCGTGCAGAACTTTGTGACTATGCCAACTGGGAGAACAAGCAGTGTCCTGAAGGACCTCTGATGTCATAAAGGTGGAAAAGCTTCCAGGAGACCTCTGCCCAGCAGGATACAAGCCATGGGAACTATTACATGCCAGGTAGGAAGCCTGGCCACCCTGAAGTCACAGTGTTTGAGAGGCCACCAGGAGAGATCAGGTGAAGAATCAGGGAGATGCCCAGCAAGCTCCACTGTTCTAACCCCCCACTATTCCAGTCTTCTTAGCCCAGTTTCCAGACAAGTATGTGAGAGATTATACCCCCATTAGTCTTCATTTTTAGTTCATTTTATTATCATTTAACCTTTATCCAGTCCTAAGTGCAATTTGGTTTTACTATCTATTAAACTCTTGCAAGCTTCACTATTGGATTTTTAAATTTTCTCTTAACTTGTAAACTTTGTCCTACAAAGTCTGCTAGTGTTTGATTGCCATACCATCCCCACATGGCTTACGATGACTCCACATGGGAGGAATATTTTCTGATTTCAGTAGCATAGAGAGTTGCTTTTGTGTGTGTGCACACATGCGCTTCTGGGGATTAAACCCAGGAGCATTCTACCTTGAGCTACACCCCTAGCCCTATTTAAGTTTTATTTATTTATATATTTATTTATTTTTTGAAGCAGGGTCTCACTAAGTTGCTGAGGGCCTTACTAGGTTGCTGAGGCTTGCCTCAAACCTGTGATTTCCCTGTCCCAAGTACTGGGATTACAGATGTGCATCACCACACCTGGAGACAGTTGCTTTTCTGTGTGATTCATGGAGTTGATGAGTCACCAGGAAGAAAAGCCCGTGCTCCTGTCTAAGGCTACCCTTCCCACTGGGATCCAGGAGCTGTTTTCTCTTACTTACTCATGAACAGGACTTCAGCAATCCTTTCTCCTACCGGTTCTCCTCTGATATGCCCTCTACTGAATCTATCAGAATGAAAAACAAGGACCTCTTTGACATGAAATCAATCTTCAGCTCTTGTTGCTGATCTTTGCTTAGGTTTTTGGTGAAACCTTTTGAAAGGGGTGTGTACACAGACCCACTTCCCCCTGCCCTCCTCCTGTCCCTGGATGCCACTCAGGTCTGACTTCTGTCTAAGGGTCATAATGCATCCTGCATCACCTCACTCTGCTCATTGTGGGTCTCCTCCCCTAATTATGTAGTAATGGGCCCCTGAACCCAGGTGCCCCTGACTCAAAAGACCAGCAACACACACACAGCCTGTGGAGAGTGGCCAATCCAACTGCAAGGTAAGCTCTTAGGAGCAACATCTAGTGGTGAAGCAGGGTGGTGGACAATTCAAAGTGTTACTTTCAATGTGCAAGTACAGGAAATGGGTATGTAGACAAAAGCTTTCTGTGGATGCTTTGTTCTCTATTATCATTATAGTTATCATCATTTGCTATCATCTGCATGTTTGTGCCTATCCAAAATTCAAATGTTGACATTTAATCCCCAGTGCAGCAGTATTCGGAGGTAGGGCTTTGGGGGAGTGATTGGGCAACGAGGGTGGCACTCGAGAATGGACTCAGTTCCCTTTCAAAAGAGGCTTCTTCTACCATATGAGCGCACAGCAAAAAGTCACCATTTATGAAAACAGGCTAACACCAGACACCGGATCTTCTGTCACCTTAATCTTTGGCTTAGAACGGTGTCAACAGATTTCTCTTGCTTGTAAGTTACCCAGGCTAGGGTATTGTGTCATAGCAGTGTGAATGGACCAAGGTATTATAATTACCATCAGCATGATTATAAAAGGACTGTTGCTGATGCGAGGGAAATAAAACACACACGGCTCCTGTGTTGAACCGAGTTTGACTAACTTAAACATTTTTACTACAGACACTTCTCCTTTAAGTCAAGATCACTAAACTGAAGTAGATCTACTTAGTGAAAGATTCAGGTGCTGATGGAAAGTTTCAACAGTGGAGACATTCCTAAGTTGCTTCTGGACCAAGAGAACATATCAGAAACATAGTTAGTTCATGTATTGACAGCACCATGGATTTGGTCCAAGGAAAAGATGAAAGGGGTGCAGGTCAGGTCCATGGCAGACGGGGCAGGGGCCAGGTGAGCAGGTATGTGTTTTCAGACAGACGCTGAGGGTGGGCAGGTTAGTGGGTCCAGCAGGTGATACCTGGGACAAAATAGTAAAGAAGTTGTTCCTTGGTACCCCAACCTTAAAAACGATTTGCTATTATCCTAGAGTGATGAGAGTTTTCTAAGAGGTGTGAATCAATGTTTATACCCAAGAAAAGGTAAGCAGGAAGACCCTCTGGGCTAATAATTATCTATGACAATATCATCTATACTAGGATGAGATGGTGAAGGGCATGTAGTTAAAAGTATGAGGGCAGAGCAGAGATGTATACTAAGTTGCTGATGTGGCTTCCAAGTAAAGCAAGTTACCAATAAATTTTTCTAATCTTATCCTCCCATAATCTTTGGGAAATGGGCAAAGGATGAGTTGGGAAGCCATACCAGCACCATCAACAGTCACGGTGGCCTAGAAGACCCATGTGGTCAGTTGATGTGCTGTTGGGCATTTCCAGGGTGATGATGAGTGGAGAGAGGTCAGTCAACTCCAAGGCCTTGACTAACCTGCAGCACAGAAACTGTGCTAACCAGTGAAGAGGTTTTCTTAGGGACAAGATAGCAGCCTCTTCCAGGCCTCCTGGGACAATCTCTATGTCTCTTCCATAGTACTTACCAAGAAGGATTCCCTCCTCAGGCACTGCAACCTCCTGCAACCCTGAGAACGTCTGTCCCACCATGAGGCTGCTGTTCCTCCTCTTTCTTCTTCTTGTGTGTCTTATGCAGACAACATCAGGTAAACTGAAACCTATCTGGTAGGGTGATGTGGTGGATGACCTTGGAACCAGGAGTAGGCCAGACTGATTGTCTAAGCTTGCACAGAAACACATACAGAATAATGTCATGGCTGAAAGAAGCACAGCATGTAAAACGTGTTCCATTTTACAAATAAGGAAAGAGAAGCTTAAAGACATTTAAAAGATTTTCCCAAGATTACTTTTAACTAGTTGCAATAGATACACATAACGAATGATTGTGACATGACATGTTCAAAACTGTGCAGGTGACATTTAGTGAAGCTCAAAGACTTAAGCATGAGCTAGTTTAGTTCCAAAGACAATATGCTTATTTAAATACCCAACAATCCCAGAAAATACATGTACTCACTATATTTTATATAAACAATAAATACTTTTTAGTGTAAATATGGCCCATGCAATATTTGGATATGCTTATTCTAAAAGATTATTCACCATTTATCTGAAATTCAGATTTAACTAGGGGTCCCACATTTTACGTGGTGACCTTTTGTACACCCAGTAGGCTCAGGCCCAGTAGTAGAAATGACATCCAAATCTTGGCATCTTAAAAGATCAAGACTTAATTGCTCATGTACAAATCCGCTGAGGCCACAGGGACACTCTGTGCATTGTAGCTGACCAGACCCGGCTGGTGGAGCAGGTGGGACCGTGAGTGCTGCTGGGCCCCGCCCAGGAAAGAGCTCTGAGGATTCTCACACTGGCGACTAAGGGCTCCGGCTCTGAAAGGACCTATCACTTCAGTTCAAAATTCACTAGTCAAACAAGTCTCATGAATGGATCCAGTTAAACAACAGATAAGAAGACAATCCTACTTTGTGTCAAGAAACAGAGAGCTAGACCTATTTGTTTAACACCGTAATGGTGATAGATAGATAGATGATAGTCATAGATATATATGGATATAAATATAAATATAGATGTAGCAATGAATATGTATTGTGTGTGTGTGTGTGTGTGTGTGTGTGTGTGTGTGTGTGTGTGTGTGATACTGGGGATTGAAGCCAGGAGCATTCTACCTCTGAGATACACCCCCAGTCCTATTTTATTTTTTATTTTAAAACAGGGTCTTGCTAATTTGCTGAGGCTGGCTTCCAACCCTCAATCCTTCTATCTCAGCCTCCCAAGTACTGGAATTGCAGGCATGCACCACCATGCCCAGCCTTATCTATGTACCCTTACATCCTTGCCTTCTTATAAAAAATGCTTCTTGTTCAGGAATTAGAAGTCAAGTCCCTTAGATCCTAGTTGAGTATGCCTTCCATTTCAGGGTCTCTAAAAGCCATAAGCTCTGAGGGAGACCCCTGTCATTCATTGTTTCCTTGTGGTTGTCCCTCAGTCTCTGGCTGTCTGGACCTTAGGCAAGTTGTCTCACGCTGCTCTCTAAACTGCTAGCTCAACCTTCCTGATCTCATACCATTTTATTGCCAGCTAACTCAGTAGACAGAGCATAGGAAGACTGGTGCTTCCTCTGTGCTAGGGCACTGGCATTTAAAGCATCACAACTTATGAAATGACGCACTGCACAGAACACAGGAGGCGTGGTATTCAACACTTACTACACTGCATTGGCTTTTCATTCACTTGAAGCTCATTGCCCAGTTTGTGCTACACACTTGTAAAGTTTTGCCCTATGTAGAAGGAAGAAGGCACTTTTTGGAAGCGCATGTGAAAGGAAGTGAAATGTAATCCTGATCTTGTGGCACAGTAAAATTAGGTGCTGATCCAAAGTTCCTTTACCTGAAAATGAAAGAGATTATGCTATTGTAGCATGCAAACTTTCTCTGTGAAGGACCAGGTAATAGGCACGTCAGGCTCTGTGGACCATATAGTCTCCATCACACCAGCTAACCTTTGCCTGTAGTGTGAACGCAACCATGAAAATGTAGGGGTGAGTGAGTATGGCTGTCTTCTATTAAACTTAAGGACACTAAAATTTAAATTGTATATAATTTCCAAATACTACTACTATTTTGATTTTTTTTGCAACCATATACCAATATAAAAACTCTTCTAAGCTCCCAGGTTGTACCCATACTGGCAGGGTTAGTTTTGGACCCTTGACCTCTGTAGCACTTGCCCATCTCTGCTAAACAGGATGAATTCTAGCATTTTGAGCTAACTAAGATTTTACTTCTTTGCTTCTTCATCCTCCCCTTTCCTTTCCAGGGTATAAAGGAAGGGAGAGAAACCAAGAATGTGAAAAAATGGGTGGAGCCTGCAAGCACCAAAAAACCCACGGCTGCTCCATCCTACCTGCAGAATGCAAAAGTCGGGTCAAGCATTGCTGCAGACTGTAGCTATGACACCCTGCCAATACTCAGGGCGCCATGGCTGACTCCTGCTTAATAAAGGCACCACCACTCGCCTGCACCATGCAGCTGGTCTCCCTGAGGGCAAGCCTAAGTGACAGGCCATTGAACTGGGGAGGGGAGAATTTAGGCTCTAGGTTTGGTCACACCACTAGTTAGCTAGTGGGTTTGCACGAAAACTTTCCTTGTTTAAGTCTGTTTCTCTACCGGAACCACTGAAATGAAATCCCCCAAGATGCGTGGAAGCTATATAATGTGTGTATGAACCTACAGATTTTGGGATAAGGGCTTTGACTGTGTGAGTGTGACTTAGGTGTGAAGCATGAGTATTATTCAGGCAATAGCCATGGCACTTAAGTGTCAATGGACAGAATCAGAACTCGGAGATTACTGAAGTACTTGCTTGATTAAATGTAGTCAGTGACACATTAAACTAGGTTGAGGTGTCAGGGTACCCAGAATACATCTCAGAGGAAGGAATCTGTAGGAGCCCTGTCAAGGGTCAGCAGGGCGTGCAGAGGAGGTTTCTGTGATGAGATCCTTAGGGAAGAGAATGCACATGGAGCTGCCATCTGGAGGAGAACAAACAGCAACTTTAGTCTCAGTGCCTTTCCAGGCAAAATGGCGCATGTCCAGGCAGCGTGGAAGTGTGCATGCATGGTGGCATGGACATGCACATGCATATATGGCGCATGTCTGAATCAGCACCACGTGTACATGTGCATTGTGTTTTGCCTACTGATGCCTTACACAATTGCGGCTGTGGGATATGCGTTCATCCACAGTTATGTGGGAGTGAGCGCATAACAGGGTGATGTGTCTGCACCACTGGCCTTTACTCCCTCTGGGCCCCCACAGAATCCAAAGACATAGAGTTCAAAATGTTGGAACTGATTTATTTTCTGTGACTCACAGAACTACATTCTGACTTTGCCAAGGTGGGCCCAGAGGTCTCTCCCTTCACCAAAGTGGGGTTTGACGGATGCCAGGCCTGCGTCCACCTCTTGAATGTGGGTGCTGCAGAGGGCTCTGTTCCTACCTACTGCTCTGTCCTCTGCCCCAATGTTCTCATGTGTCAGTGATCTTCCATCCGCCACCCAGAATAAGACCTATTGTCTCATAAATCATTACTCCCAGCCTTAATGTCTCTTTAACTCAAGACCAACCAGATATGGTGAAGCATGCCTGTAATCCCAGTACGTGGGAGGCTGAGACAGGAGAATCACAGGTTCAAGGCTAGCCTCAGCAACTTAGATTCTGCTTCAAAATAAAAAATAAAACAGTGCTGGGGGTTTGGCCTGGAGGTAGAGAGCATGTGGATCAATCCCCAGGACCATGAAACAAAACAAAACCACCTCTAGACCAGACACTACAATTTCCTGAACTGTCATTTAATAAGTCTTAAGTGGAAATAATTCTCCCCGTGGTGTCCCACTTCCAATGACCAGACCTTCCCGCTTCCTTCTACCTCCGAGCTACACCCCCAGCCCTATTTTTTATTCTTTACTTTGAAACAGGGTCTCACTAAGTTGTGGAGGACCTCACTAAGTAGCTGAGGCTGGCCACAAACCCGGATCCTCCTGTCTCAGCCTCCCAAGTACTGGGATTACAAGCATGTGCCACCATGCCTGGCCTTTCTTTAGTTTAAATTCAAAAGTTCCCCAAGTGTTACCCATCCCTTCCCAAGTTTCATCTCATGTCCTGGCTGCCAAGTTACCCCAGCATGATGTCAGGCATGTTTTTGGCATAAAGTCCTTGCATATTCTTTCTTCATGTTGGAACACACTTACGCTTCTACTTTTCCTGTATAATTCTTGCTCATATATTAAGACTCTGCTCAGATATGGCTTTATTGGGTTGATATCATTGATCCACACAGCTTGGGATTTGCACATCTGTGAGTTTCTTAGCAAAGTGGCCTTGAGTCCTATCTCCAGCTACTATCACAGTTCCTAACACAGTAGGGGCTCAACACGTGTTGAAAAATAAATGAAACAATGAAAGAGATTGACACATGAGGTCTCAGCATTCCGGTATAATTCTGGATAGACCTGTGAAGCATGGATTCATCAGGTCACACTACTCTCACACAACAGAAGCTCCTGCCAGGGCACAACCCTGGCCTGCGAGAAATACAATTTTTCTTCCTCCTCAGGCACACACTTGTACGTGAATCACAGTAATGATGCATTTTTATATGCCCATGACCTGTAGAAAGTAAAAAAAAAAAACCCTATTTGTTTTAGGCAGAAATGTTCAAGCTCCTTATGCAGGGAAAGACATCATCCCACCCAGCTGGGAATCCCACAGAATTAAAGTATCTTGCCACCTGCACCTCCCCTTCTCCACCTTGTCCTTCTGGTGCAGGAAGGCAGCACCAGTCTTCAAGAGATTGTTAGGAATGGAAATTTTTGTGCTATAATTTGAAGGATAAGATAAGGGTCTTCACTCTCTTGAGTCTGCACATATTCCGGGAGAACATCACACAGTTGCCCAATAGTGCTGTTTGGAAGCAATGCATAAGGTTTTGTGTTTTTATCTCCTTAGATTGGGATCCTACTGAAGATAAGATGATACTACAGTCCCTTGGTCAAAGGGAGCACCTACACACATATATATTCAAACATATAAACACGCATAAAATTCCCAAGTCATCTGAGATGTGTCAGCAAACCTCTGGAATTCATGCACAATTCCCAGGCTTACAACTCCCTCATTTGGGGATTTGTTAGATGCACCTTAAAAATGAGATTACAGATCTAAATTTCTAGAGACACACGAAAAGGACTCTGAATGATGAGAGGCACCAGCTGAGGTGGGAGAGGTTTCTAAAACAGAAAATAAGCAAATTCCATTGTATACAAAGCCAGGCCAGAGTAAGGCTTCTTTTCTTGCCTCTTATTAGGTGGAAAGGGAAACTCCAATCTTGCCCTGAACTGCAGTGGTCTCTGATGTCCACCTGTCCATTATTGATCATCAGCAGAGGTCACAAACTTCAGAACCCAGGCCATAGAGGTCACTGGACGTGGCTCTCATTAGCCTCAGAGTCGCTGTCCTGGCCATGCCACCATGTGTGCAAGCCAACACCAGGCCTGGAACCCACCCAGCCTGCGACATCCCCCCACAGAACCCAGCCTGTCTCCACTTACCCCACCTGCCTCGTTCTACCCACGTGCTGCTGGGGAGGGGTTAGAACCGCTTTTAGCAGAGACATTTCACAACTTGCCTATCACAGGATCCTCCATGCCCATCTTCACTCCAAATGAGGTCATAGGAAAAGTCTTCCATGTCCAACCTGGGGTCAGCATGGCAGCTCCGGGGTGATCAAGAATTCTAAGATCTGGGCCATGTCGCCCTGGGGACAGCTCACTTCTACCCCAGTGCTGTAAGCAGATGTCTACTGTGGGGACCCCTGGGCCTTCTCTCCCTGTTGGTTCCAGAGAGTCTATCATATTCCACTATAATCAACTTGTCTACTTGACTGAAAGTTATCTTTGGGAGGAAACTGATTTGGTGCCACTGTTCCAAGTGATGCAGCAGAATCACTCCTTATGTCCAGTGAGTCACAGACGACAGGCTCTTGTCAGCCAAGAGAGGACAGAAGGACCGTGGCTGAGGGGCCATACTGCCCCTCCCTGCTCCCATCTCTTGAGCTCCTTCCCCATCAGTCCTGTGAACTGCCATGCTGGAAGGCATAAGGAGCCCTGAGAAGTAATAAATGGGAAGGAAATTCTTGCTTATATGAGTCTGTTTTTTATAAAGGCATAATCTTGAAGGAAAAGAGCGAGGGAGTTGGATCATCACAGTGGGTGGATGACCCCTGACTTTCTGCAGGATGAGAATGTTCTAGCTCTCAGTGATCTGTCAATCAAGGAGCTGAAGTACTCCGAAGCCCTCTGAGCTCTGCTTTGACAGTCAGCCCAGCTCTGGGGTGCAAGGAATGAACATCGGGCCGAAAGTTAAATCTCTTCTTACCCTCGACACGCTTTGCTCAAGACATGGAACAGGATGTCTGCAAGCTTCCACCGAAATGCAATGCCCTAAAGACACATGGATGCCTCCCTTCTAGAGAGCATCTAAGCTTCCTCTTTGCCTGCTTTTAGGGCCCATCACTAAACACAATGTCTCTAGAATGAGGCAAATGATAAACTTTAGAAATTGTTATCAGCTCAAGGGCATGGAAGTAGGTAGAAGCTTTAGGAATAGAAAGTGAATTTGTAAGGGAGTCAGCAGACAGGTCAAAAAAGGTCAGTCCACCCCCCCCCCATTCTTTCCTTCTAGGCTTTAGTGTTTCTTCACAGTGTCCCAAGTGAAGGTAGCCTAAAGATGCAAACTTCGAGAACCATTTGAGCGACTACCTCCTTTTTACATCTTTCCATCCTGTGCTGATTCTTGCTGATCAGGAGCGTATTTTTCAAAGTGGAACAGGTTGGAGAATGGAAACAGGACTTGGACATGAAAGGAAGAGTCCAAATGGGGCTTACCTGGCATGACTTGAGAGATGAAACAGACAACGAAGATGAAAAGGTAAAATAATTTCATGGTGCCCATTCAGTAGAGATCTTGATGCTCCTGGAAAAGAGAAAACAAATGGCACAATAATGTTGAATAAAATAGAGCTTCCTTTCATTACAGCTTGATCAGCGTGACTAACGGTGGAAGAGAAGAGAGTGCCTGATTTTGATTAGAGTACTGATCAGATTTTTATCAGAGTACTAATCAAAATGTATAATTAACAATAGATTGCCGGGCGTGGTGGCGCACGCTTGTAATCCCAGTACTTTGGGAGGTGGAGACCGGAGGATCCGGGTTCGCGGCCAGCCTCAGCTCTCTCGCTTTCTCTCTCCCCGTCTCTCTCTCTCTCTTTCTCCTTAGTGAGGCCCTCCGCAACTTCGTGAGACCTGGTTTCAAAATAAAAGTATAAAAAATAGGGCCGGGGGCGTAGCGCGGAGGTAGAACGCCCCTGCGTTCAATCCCTGGTACTGAAAAAAAAAACAACCCCCCCCCCAAAAAAAACCAATAGATGCCCATGAGGTAAACAAGGACAATGCTTAATATCCCATGTGCAGCTGGAAGTATTTCTTTTGTTAGCCCCTAATCAATCAGGTGAGAATAGTAATGATAATGATAGTAAAGATACAAATGGCTAAAATTGATAGAGCATTTATTCTATGAAAAAACCTGTGGTGTTTGTAGAACTTTTTTTCCCTTCTTTGTGTGGTACAAGGGATTGCACTTAGGGACATTCTACCTCTGAGATACTCCTCCAGCCCTATTTTATTTATTATTTTGAAACAGGATCTCACTAAGTTGCTGAAGGTCTTACTAAGTCGCCCAGATTGGCCTCAGACCTGTGCTCCTCGTGTCTCAGTCTCCCAAGTACTGGTATTACAAGCATGCACCACCACACCAGGGTTACATTTTTAATTTATTCTCATGTAACTGGTATAATCTGCTACTTCAACTCAAAAGTTTTTCCCCCAGTAATCAAACAAGCACCCACATACCTTAGCAGAATGCAAACCATTGCCTACCTCTATGATCTTCTGTCTGGGAACTCTTCTTTCTGTGGGCTCAGTCGTTTCAGTCCCCACAAATACCCGAAATCTGCTCCACACTCGGCCACTGCTACTTCTTCTTGCCATTTGTTCTTGGTGAGAACTGGTCCCACCTACAATGACCAATGAAAGTCGTCATGTGCTCCTGGGATGGCCCTGCTGATTCAGGTCCCAACCAGACTGCAGTGGTGTCTCGTGACCGACAGATCTTGTGTTCTTGGCTTGGTAGGTGAAAACTGGGGACTTTCCTCCTCAGTGTGTCATTGTCGGTAAGAAATGTCTTGGGAAGTGGCTATTTGTGTCTTTCTCTCCCACCCTTAGACTATGGCTCACAGTTTCAGAGGGCCTGGTGCATGGTCAGCTGGCTTCATTGCTCTGGGCCTGAGGTGAGGCAGAACATCATGGCAGAAGGGCGTGGAGGAGGAGAGCTGCTCTGCTCATGGCAGTCGGGAAGCAGAGGGAGAGAGCGAGGAAAGGACTGGGAGAAGGCAAACCTTTCCTTCCTTCTTTCTTTTTCTCTTCTCTCTTTCTTTCTTTCTTTCTTTCTTTCTTTCTTTCTTTGTTCTTTGTCCTTCCTTCCTTCCTTCCTTCCTTCCTTCCTTCCCTCTTTCTTTCTTTCTTTCTTTCTTTCTTTCTTTCTTTCCTCTTTCTTGTGGTTCTGGGTATTGAACTGAGGGGCATTCTACCTCTGAGTAAACCCCCAGTCATTTTTTATTATTTTTTTGTTTTGAAACAAGGTCTTGCTAGGTTGCTGAGAGTCTTGCTACATTGCTCAAACCTGCAGTCCTCCTGTCTCAGTCTCCCAAGTACTGGGATTACAGGTGTGCACCACCACACTGGCCAAGGCAAACCTTTCTAGGGGACATTCCATTTCCAAACCATAACAGATTTTCTTCTGGGAAAATCTTTCAACCAAAGCAGTGACTCACAGGTATAATCTGCCACCGATGGAGAGTTCTCCATCTCCTCTTAGGGAGTCAACAACACTACTCTTCTCTAAATTATTACTTTTTAAAATGCAGTTATTTTTATAAAATCACTTATATAAAACTATAATAGTTCCTTTCATTTTTTTTTCGTACTGGGGATTGAACCCAGGGGTCCTTCTACCTCTGGGCTATACCCCAGCCCTATTTTATTTTTTATTTTATTTGGAAACAGGGGCTCATCAAATTGCTGAGCACCTCACTAAGTAGCTGAGGCTGACCTTGAACCTGCGATCCTCCTGTCTCAGCCTCCCAAGTACTGGGATTACAGGCGTGTGCCACCACGCCCAGCAGTTCCTTTCATTTTTGTAAGTCCCTTCATGGTCTGGCTCATTGAAAGATAGCTGGATTCTTATATATTTTTTTTTTTTTTTTTTTTTTT
>PVJS01050320.1:0-14358 GCA_004027185.1 Glis glis | reverse complement strand
GAGAGAATGTCAGGAAGTAGGTGCTCATTGCTTATGGTACACTAAAGACTGAGGGTAAGAAAAGGTATTGGTTTTGACAACTCAAATTTGATGTCTAATGAACATAGCTTGATTGTCTGTTGAACAAACAACGCAGTACCCCGCTCTGAAACCCTCCACCTCCTTGCCTTTCCTTGGAATAAAGCTTTGGCAATATTTGGTGCATCTCACCATCCATAGGGGCAAGACTGCTACCCTATTATTCCATGGCCACTGTAGTAAGTAACTAAGTAAATGCATGGATAAATACCAAACTAGAGTTAAACAAGTTTGTAATATATTTTTAAATACTTTACAGTGAGTAACTTGTTTTTAAGACAAGAACAATAAAAAGTGTAGCAGTGTTGTTCACCTGATAGGAGACTGCAGATAATAAATTACTGCCTCTGACTCTGGAGCACATACCTAGCCACAAAGCTACGGAATCAGTTCTTGCCAAAAACTGAGGCCCTCCACAACATAGTGAGACCTGTTTCTAAATAAAGAATAAAGAATTAAAAAAATAGGGCTGGGGGTGTAGCCCAGAGATAGAATGCCCCTGGATTCAATCCCTGGTACCACAAATAATATATATATATATATATATATATATATATATATATATGAAATATATTACATATATATATGATATATATAATATATTACATATATATTATATATATCATATATATATATTCCATTGCTCCCTCTGTGTATATATATATATATATACACAGAGGGAGCAATAGAAACCTAAGAAAAAGAAGAGTTGTCAAAACTATGCCAGAATGTTACTGGCCATATCCTTTGAGCTGTGAAGTCAAGATCAATTCTTTTTCTTCCTGTTTTATACTATCCTACATGTTTCAAGTTTTCAGAAGTGTACATGGATTACTTGTGAAAAGTCTTCATGTCTTTGACTTACTTGTCCAATTAGCAAAAAGATAGATAAGAGTTAAAGTATGTCGTGCCAAATATTTATTTCTCAACACCAAACAAACAAAACCCCCCAAACACTAATATTATCTATAGAAGTTTTGTGACAGAATAAAATATCATCCTTCCTCTAGACTTTGTACCACCAAATTCATCATCATGTAAATCCTTCTTTTCCAAATTAATTTGAGTTAATAGACCATAGCTTTATTTAAGATGAGAATTCAAAATGCTGATTTCCATAGGATTGCCAGGTATTTGACAAAGCAGCTTTCCTCGTAATTCACTTAGATACACAGTAGCAGGATATTAAAGCTTTTAAAAGATCCATGAAATGAAAAAAGTCTTTATAATTTAAGAAGTATTAATAACAAAAAGTCCAACACAGGATGGTTGCTTTTAGTTGAGAATTTCAGCAGCGGGGTTTAGATGACAGGGCCTAGAAGGAAGGCAACATGTTAGCTCCCCAGAACTGTATGGGACCTCCCCAGTTACTCATCCTACTTGATTGCTGACTTCTATTTTCCTACACACTTCAGAAGGTGGTGACTGCTGGCCTCTGTGTCTCACCTCTCAGTTAGATCAGAGCTGCACTGCCTTTTAATTTATGTTTTAAAATGTAAAATAAATCTAGTAAACTTGAAGAGTTTTCCCATACTCCAGGGGGTGCATACTTTTATATATTTTTCAAAACCTTCCAGATAAATTTTTTCCACACACAGAACCATACTAAGAAAAGGTTGAAAGAGAATTTGAAGTACATAGGGCAGGGAGGCAGCTGTGAGAAACCCAAGTGACACTATGTCCTAAAAAACTATGAAATAACTGCAGACTCCACCTTGTATTTCTTCATCGTTGTTTCTCATTTGTGTGTGTGTGTGTGTGTTTGGTTGGGGAGGTGGGTACTAGAGATTGAACCCAGGGGCATTCTACCTCCGAATTATACCCTCAGACTTTTTTATTTTGAAACAGGATCTCGCTAAGTTGCTGAGGCTAGCCTTGAACCTGTGATCCTCCTATCTCAGCCTCCCAAGTACTGGGATTACAGGCACTCAGTTTGTTTCTCATTGTTATTCCTTGTATACTGAAGCATTATGTGTCCTAACTCCTAGTTTTCATCATCATAAAATTATAACTCTTCCCTCCCTTCTCATTATATTCTGACATAACACTGCCCACCTCTGTCTTTGTCCCCAATTCTGGAAGGTTTAACCTGACCCTGCAGGTCTCCTTTCTTTGAAGGGATATCTCCTTAACAAGAGAACTGGTAACATTTCAGGTTGACATGGTGAAGGTACTTAAACATGTATGAGCTTTGACACCAAGGATCAGAATCTACTCTCACTCCTGATACCCGATCTACTGACTCACACAGCAGAAGTACAATGTCATTAGAACACAGATTCTGTTTTCTTCAATGCCAAACAAAGCAAAAGAAAGACCAAATTCTGGAGTGTCCGTGTTCCTGGACGCTAACTGTTAATCTAGGCAAACAGTGGGCAATGTGTTCATTCAAGCAGCGTATGCCCTGAGATATGTATGTTTTTCACATCTCATAGAAACCCAAAAGATGCAAACGGTGGGGTTGGGTTCCAAACACACTGAGTCCTTTCTATGCTTCAGTTCCAAGACATTTGACAGTGCTGATAAAATAGACTTTGAATTTTTGGAACCCCGTCAACCAAGTAGGAATTTTAGGAATAATCAGCTGTTAGGAATAAGGTAGGGCTGGATTCACCCACAGGCACAATGGTGGCGAACCTTGAGGGAAACAAATAACTCTTTCATTGCCCCAAAATATTTCCCAGCTAACTTTCATCCTGGTACATACTCTTTCCCAACTGGGTCTGAGATCCCCAATTGGAATTATTTCTTTAACTTGGGTCTCAATAAATCACTAAAAAGACATAAGTGCAGAATTGTAGAAATGGCAGATATAATCAAGAACACCTAGCCCATTGTGGTGTGTGTGTGTGTGTGTGTGTGTGTGTGTGTGTGTGTGGTATTGGATATTGACCCAAGGGGCATTCTACCTCTGAGCTACACTCCCAGCCCTTTTTAAATTTTTGTTTTGAAACAGGGTCTTGCTAGTTTTCTGAAAGTCTTGCTAAGTTGCTGAAGCAGGCCTTGAACCTGTGATTCTCCTGTCTCAGCCTCCCAAGTACTGGTATTATAGGTAAAATGCCACCATGGATTACAGGCATGCCCACCACTGTACCAGCTACCTGGCCCATTCTTTACTTTGACATGTGCAGAAATCCAGAGCAGCCATGTAACCTGTGTAGTAGTAAAGCAGGTTGTCCTTAATTAAACCCTTATGTAAGGATTCTAAGAGGAATAGTCTTGATCCATGTGCAAAGATCTTAGAAGTCCCAGCATGAAGGGGCCTCAACATCAACTACTTCCTTAATGCACATCACTATGGTTCAGGGGGTCCCAAAGTGTCTCTCAAACTTTACAACAGCAGGATCAGCATCTCCTGGGAATGTTACAAATGCAAATCTTCAGGCTCCACCTAGATCTTCTAGTTCAGAAAATCTAAATCTGCCACCTCTGATTTAATATGCCTTCCAGATGACTTTCATGAATGTGAAATTCTGAAAACTATCATGCTGCATGAGACTTTAAATACCCTTACCTGTGTCAGGACCTCTAAATTTTTACTGTAAGCCTGGCACAATAAAGCATTTGTTTTTACCAAAACTTGGTATGGAATGAATTGATATCTTGTAAACTTTAATATGAATAATAAGTATTTAGGGATCTCATTAAAATCAGTTTCTTCTACAAATGAATTACCAGTTTTCCCAGCACCATTTGTTGAAAAGTTGTGTTTTTTCCAAAGGATGTTTTTGCCTCCTCTGTTGAAAATCAATTGGCTATAAGTGTGTGGATTTGTTTCTTATCTTCTCTTCTGTTCCACTGGTCTATGTGTCTGTTTTTGTGCCAATACCATGCTGTTTTTATTACTATAGCTCTGTAGTATAATTTGAAGTCAGGAATTGTGCCCCCTGCATGGTTCTTATTGCTGAAAATTACTTTGGCTATTCTGGGTCTTTTTTTCCATACAAAATTTAGGACTGATTTTTCAAGCTCTGAGAAGAATGACATTGATATTTTGATAGAGATTGCATTGAGTCTATAGATCACTTTTAGTAGAATGGCCATTTTGATATTTATTCTGCCTATCCAAGAGCATGGGACATCTTTCCATCTTCAAAGATCTTCAATTTCTTTTAGTGTTTTTAAATTTTCATTGTAGAGGTCTTTGACCTCCTTGGTTAGATTTATTCCAAAGTATTTTATTGTTTTTATGTTGTTGTGAATGGAATTGTTTTCTGGATATCTTCTTCAGTGGATTTATTGTTGGCATTGCCTTATTGCTCTGGCTAGAGTATTATATTAAAAAGGAGTGGTGATAGTTGGCATCCTTGTCTTGTTCCTGATTTTAAAGGGAATTCTCACAGTTTTTCCCCATTCAATATGATGTTGGCTTTGGGTTTATTGTATATTGCCTTTATGATATTGAGGTAAGTTCCTTCTATTCCAATTTTCTGTAGTGTTTTTAACATGAAACCATCAAGAGTCTAAAGAGAGAACCTACAGAATGGGATATCTTTGCCAGCTATTCGGGGATGTGGGGAAATAGGAACTCTTACACTGTTGGTGGGATGGCAAATTAGTACAGCTGCTATGGATATCATTGTGGAGATTCCTCAGAAAACTGGGAATGGATCCACCATATGATCCATCTATACCACTCCTGGGTATCTTTACAAAGGAACTGAAATCAGAGTATTATAGGAATACATGCGTATCCATGTTTATAGCATCACAATTCATAATAGTCAAATTATGGAACCAACCTAGGTGTCCATCAACAGATGAATGGATCACAAAATTATGGGATATATACACAATGGAATTCTACTCAGCAATAAAGAAGAACAAAATTATGTCATTTGCAGGAAAATGTATGGACCTGGAGAACATTATGTTAAGTGAGATTAGCAAGTCACAGAAAGTAAAGGATCATATGTTTTATCTCAAAAGAGCTACATATCCAGACCTATTTTATTATTTTTTTATTTTGTTTTGAAACAGTCTCACTAAATTACTGCTCTCTGGCCTTACACCTGTGATCCTCCTGTCTCAGTCTCCCAAGTACTGTGATTACAGGCATGTGCCACCACACCCAGCATGGATCATACTTTGAGTAGCAAGGGGCTACAGATAATGAGCCTCAGTGGATATTGGAGCTAAATATCTTGGACTAAGGAGGTGTCAGCATTGTGATTTCTCACCATTTATGTGTTCTTTCATTTTCTCAATACTATTGACATCCTGGATTCCTCTGTAAAGAAGCTTAAGAAAATGAAGAAATCTTTCTCTCAAGCTTTTTGGTAGTTACTAGGTAGCCATACACTGAGAGTAGTGCTTGTAGAACAGGGCATGGGAATGAAGGGAGAGTGGGAGGTTAAGGCTTTGGTAAAAGGAGCAGTCTAAGGGAGTGTAAATCTCCGTAATGTGGTCTGAGGTAGCGGCCAAACCATACACTACAAATGCCTCCGTGTTTCAGGGTTTATCTTAAAACCACCACCCCACGTGTCATGGTTATTTTACACAATCTCAGACCAGCCTTTATTTCTTTCTTCCTTCTCTCTTATTTATATTAGAAACAAACTTCAGAAAACTATTTTGCCATATTTGTTAACCATTTGTATTTCTTCTTTTGAGAAGTGTCTATTCAGTTCACTTGCCCGATTTTTGATTGGGTTGTTTTTCTTAGTATTAAGTTTTTAATGGGATTTTACACAGTCATAAAGAAGAACAAAATCATGTCATTTGCAGGAAAATGGATGGAACTGGAGAATATTATGCTAAATGAAATCAGAAAGTCTAGGGTTGAACGCTTTCTCATATATGTGGAAGCTAGAGAGAAAAGAGGAAATATAAGGGACTTCAGGTAAATGAGGAAGTGGGTTAGGGAGGATTTGAGGAGAGAGAAAAGAACTAATGAAGGAAATAGTACAACTAATGCTAAGTTTGTATATGAAGGTATCACTATAAATCTCATCAATACATATGGGCAGGGCTGGGTAGTAGCGTGGAATCCAGAGGTAAACACACCAAGTGCTCTGAGCATGTATGCTTGGATCACTTTGAACCTCACTATGATGTGTAATTATAATGCACCATTAAAAGCATAAAAAAATATTTCACTCACAGTTTCCAATGAAGAAGGAACCCAAATGCTTGATGTCAAAAATGCTGTTAGACTTCACTCAAGACAACATAAGACTGCTATAAATTACTGATTGATGTCCCAGTGATGGATTGGTGTGCGCTGTGATAGCGCACTCAGCACCAGATTCCAAACAGAACAAGAGAAGATTCCATTGCCTAAGTTCTGTTGGCATTCAGAGAGGGGCTTTTTCTCTCTGATTTACAGACCTCTCCCCTGTTCTGTCATCGCTTTGCACACTGCTCCTTGATTCTGACTTGGACAACAGGACAGCTCTCGAGAGCCACACCGTCCTAAGGTGAAAGGGTCATGATGACTACAACCCTATTCATGGTAGAGAATGGCAGGCAGTTCCCTGCCTCGCATTCTTGGTACAGTAGAAAGTCAGACAAACTGTGGTCACTCTGAAGATTCAGTGTCACTCAGGGCAAACTGCCATTGCGGTCCTGACCCCATAAAATGGATCTTAATAAAATGACATCCCAGGCACATTAACAAGCACAGGCTCCACCTTCCAGCAGCAGAAGACTTCTAGTACCAGGTCATCGCTGATGAGAGTCAGGAAGGAAAAGGAAAAAAAAACCACACATGCTTTATCCTCCAAGTGACTTTGATAACAAAGAATTTGTTGGTAATTTAACTTAGCCATGCCACACTATTTCTATTGCTACAGATAAAGAAAAGAAATAGTCAAGACCAGAATGTCCCCTTCTTAGTTGCTCTAAATTATAGTTATCTGGTGACTTGACTTTCTGTGTTATAAGCCTAGAACCCTGAACTTATTCTCCCTGGTGATGGTTCAATAACTGAAATTTACATCAGTTCTCTTCTAGGCCAAAAGAGCCTCTCTAGCTTTCCAAATATCCTGCCAGGCTCCACCAGGGAATTCTGGATGGTGTGGAAGATTCAGGAAGTGAAATGAGGCTGCCAGGAATCTTCATCCAGGTTAATCATCTCTGTAGACTCAAGGAGAAAGAAGCAGGCTGGCTGGCTGAGTAATGCAGATAAGCAGATGGCTTGGGCACAAGTTAAATGAACTGCACATTGGTTTCCAAATTCTCCTGCCTCTAATGCCATCAAAACAACGTGATGTTGCTGCAGATTTCATTATCAACTTGATGAACATTTTACCATGATGGGAAAGAAGGGTACAATAAATCCAACACCTCATTATCTTTTGAATGTGAAATTCCCTTTGATGGCATACATCAAAAATGGTTGAGAGAATGAAATATTAAAGATATTCAAGTGTTTATGAAAAAACTTGTTAATGATAATTCCATATATTTTAATGATGGCGATGTTAAGAATTCCAAGGAAACATTTAAAACTGAAGAACAATTATTCAAGGCAAATAGGCCCCAAGTCTTATATGAGAGCTCTTATTAATGCATTTACTAATAGAGAAATGATTGCATATGGCTGTGGATATATGAGTTTAGGAAATGAAAGAAAAGCACTACATGTTTCTGCCATTGGTGGAAAGCACTATTTCCTCCTAGAAACATAATTTTAAGTTACCTGGATGAATACACACACCAAAAAATAATAATTCAGAGTCATAATTTTTACTGGGTAAACTTAAATCAAGCCTAAAGCATCAATTAGCAGGGAGTTGTAATTATCAGTCAGGGATAAGTTATGTACTAGCTCAGAAAACAATGATGAAAATTGTGCATAGTGTTTTTTATTGCCCTAGCTAGGGGTGAGGGAGGAAAAATATATTGATTTGAACAAAAAAAATATCATCTATGAACAAAGTTCAAAAGAAAAAAGTTTTATTTGGCTTGCCCTTCGTGTATGTTGTCTCTCATGCTGAAGCGGAGAGAAGTGGCCAAGTACCACAACCAGCAGGAATGGATCCAACACTTGCATACACACTGAGATGTGCTGAGATCCGTAGGTCCTTATGACTCACCACTTTTAGTACTAGAGAAGTTATTTATGTTATTATAAAGACTTAACTATTACCTATGAGAATTATAAGGGACAGAGCAGAGTGGGGTTTTTTTTTAATGAAAAAGAAAACAGCAATTGTTAGTAAAAATTTTCAAAGACTAGAGGACCCACATAGCTAGGAAAAGTCAGCATGCCTTTGTGGATTTTGCCCTGTTATACTGATTCCTTCTACAAACCAAATGTGTTCTATGAAAGAAAGCCACATTCATCGATTACACTGATTTGTCCACAATATTTTTTTAAGCATCAACTGTCTGCAAATGTTCTCTTGGGGGATGGAGATGTGACATCTATTATTTTTCAGAGGCAGCAAACATTTTTTTCTTCTGTGGACTACAATGTCTCTATTTCTATCGGGAACTGCTTCACTCCTACTCTAATCATCTAGAAGGGTGAGGGGCCCATCCATCACTGTTCCCCCCCATAAATGCAGGAATAGATGCTCGGCCCACAGGAGGCCAAGAGCCCCCAGTTCTCCTGGAGCCAGTAACTGGTTTAGAGATGAGCACGCGTCTCAGGCCAGGGCATTGGGAGCCTCAGTGTTGAAAAGATAATCTCTGAGCTTCTATTTGCCATGTCCACCATCACATGAAGATTTGAGAGGACAAATCTGTGAATCCAAGGTGAGAGGAGAGTGCGATGGCATTCAAGTCCACCTGAAATCCTTGGAATCCTTAGAGCAGCTAAACGTTCCATAAGTTTTCTGTCAAATCCTGTGAGCTATCCACCATGGCCTTTCAAACGACTTCTGTTTGGGTTACATATAGTTTGAGTTGAGTTTCTGTCTCTTAAAACCAGAAATCCCTGGCTACTTAAACAGGGATGCCAAATAGATCCAGTCTGTGTTTAGATATTACAATCTAGTGGGCGAGAACAACAATAAATAATAAGTAAATCTATGTTTTCAAGCTGTGATAGTACAGATGGTCCTTGGCTTACAGCGGTTTGACTTGTGACTTTTTGACTTTATGATGTGCAGAAGCAATACACATTTAGTAGAAATCATACTTTGAATTTTTATCTTTTCCCAGGCAAGTGTCAGGCCACACAATAGTCTCTTGAAATGCTGGGCATGAGCCACAGCTTCCTGACAGATACTGATGACCCTGTTGCTACAGCCTCCTCGTCATTCAGAAATTAATTTTAGCTCAATGTTTTAAACTTCCTTTGGGCCCAGTGTGTTTCCGCCGTGTATATTAATGGTGAGTACCTATACAGCTACTCTCTATTTCATTTTCAGTGTAGTATTCAATAAGTTACATGAGATATTCAACACTGTATTATAAAATAGGCTTTGTGTTTGATTATTTTGCCCAACTGTAAGCTAATGTAAGTGTTTTGAGTATATTTAAGGGAGCATATTTAAGCTCTGATGTTTGGTAGGTTAGGTGTATTAGTTGAATTTTTGACTTATGACATTTTCAACTTATGATGGGTTTAATGGGCTGTGACCCCAGAGTAACGTAAAGAGAATTTGTATTATGAAGAGACATGATGCACACTGCAACGCTTCATGGCACCGGCATTAGAAATCTTGCAAGCAGCTGGGCGTGGTGGCGCACGCTTGTAATCCCAGTACTTGAGAGGCTGAGACCAGAGGATCCAGGTTCGTGGCCAGCCTCGGGTACTTAGTGAGGCCCTCTGCAACTTAGTGAGACCCTGTTTCAAAATAAAGAATAAAAAATAGGACTGGGGGTGTAGCTCGGAGGTAGAATGCCCTGGGTTCAATCCCCAGTACCGCAAAAAAAAAAGAAAGAAATTTGGCAAGCAAACTTTAAATAAGTGCTGACCAATTTGCAAACCCTATCAGTTTTTCAATATGCCCTGGGGTATGACTTAAGACACTTCATCAAAGAGGGCTGGTCCCAGTATGTTAGTCTTGGGAACTGGGTAGCAGTGTTCTAATCAAGGGCTCACTGGCTATGTCTGGTAGACAAAAAGAGACTGGCCAGTTGTTTTCCCCAACAGGCAGCTGTGGGTCTTACAGGTAAAATGAGCAGCAAACTGGCCAGTGAGCTTCAGGAGAAACTGTTAGAAATTAAGGAATTAAACATTTATTCCACCTTTCCTGGAAGAAGTAATTTCAGTGTAACTATCTAGTCTGGTTAACAAGAAAAGTTATTCTTCACAGAAGAATTCAAATGAACTGGTATGAAATTAAAAAAAGCAGAATTAGAAAGTCATTATTTTATAATCCCATACATCAGTCTCCATCAAATAAAGCTATGAGATGAAAGCTAAGTAGAAGAATTATGAAGGAAGGACCAGCTCTATCACCTGAATCAATTATCAGTCTTAGCATCCTGAACCCATCGTCCCAGATGTGGAACACCTATAAAAACTTAAATGTAGTATGTAATTATATAGTGTATAATATAGTTATATTATAAGAAGAAAAATAATTATGTTATAGTCATTTAAAATAATTTTATATAATATATACAGGGTCTAGATTAATATTTCCAACCTATTTTAATGCACCTGTGTTGATTTTGTTGAAATATTCACAGAATTGAAAACTTGGGAATTAAGAGTCAGTGAGAAGACCAGACACCATGTACCTTAGGACAGGATGCAGTGTGAAGCCCAAATCCACGCCTACAACTTGGAAAACTATGAGGCTATTCAAAAAGGCTATCTAGGTTTGACAAGTTAACAGGACCAGTGGGAAGAGGGAGGTAAATAAGTCAAGACTTGCTGAAGTGAGGAAAATGAATTTTCCTGTTATAAGTGAAACATATGAACTGATCCCAGAGTAGCCAATGAAGGAAGAAAATAATTCAGTGAACTACTGGCCCAGAGGGAACCCAATGCTAGGAAACAAATATAGACCATTTTCATACTTAATTTAGAATTGGTAGTAGAGTCTCATGGTTCAAAATTTTTAAATATGAAAATGCTTCTACCAATTCCTTTCTTCCATCTACCAATTCTCATATTTTGTATCTGGTTTATTGTATTTTTCCCATGGTGAAATTTTTATATGTAATAGAAGCATTGAATTTTTTATGCTTCTGGATTCTGAGACATATTTAGAAAGGCCTTTCCCAATCCAAGGTTTTAAAAATAACACTCCAAGTTTTCAGGAGGCTTTCACAGTTTTATTTTTCAACATGAATTTTTGCTTTACTTGTAGTTTATTCTGGTATGTGATGTGGAATTTAATCTCACTTAGTTTTTTTGTAGGTGGAGCTATTACATGGAGCTACCAAGTTAGTGTCTCTTCCTCCCATGGGATAGAAGAAATGAACGAGGGAGGGAATAGAGAAGTGGCGGTGGCTTTTCCAGTTCTTCTCACTCCTGGAGATTATAGGAAATATTAAGTTATGTGATAAAGCCCCGTCCTGGGAAATCCAATATTTCTAATAGTTGTAGTCACAGCAGATAAGGGAAAACATGACAGAGAAAGCTGCTTATTCTAATAAGAGTCTAAAGAGAGAGCTGACAGAATGGGAGAAGATCTTTGGGGGCTATTCCTCTGATAGAGGACTAATATCTAGAATATACCAAGAACTTAAACAATTTAACACTAAAAAAAACCCACAAATAGCCCAATAAAAATATGGGCAAATGAAATAAATGGACAGTTCGCAAAAGATGAAATACAAATGACCAATAAGTATACAAAAAAATGTTCAACATCATTAGCAATCAGAGAGATGCAAATCAAAACTATACTGAGATTTTACCTAACCCCAATTAAAATGACAATCATCAGAAATACAAACAATAAATGCTAGTGAGGATGTGGGGAAATAGGAACACTTATAAATTATTTGTGGGATTGAAAATTAGTGCAACCACTTTGGAAATCAGTGTGGAGGTTCCTCAGAAGATTGGGAATGGCACTACCATGTGACCCAGCTATACTACTCCTGGGTATATTTCCAAAGGAATTGAAGTCAGAATATTGAATGATATATGCATATCCATGTCTATAGCAGCACACTTCACAATACCCAAACTATGGAACCAGCCTAGGTGTCCATCAACAGAAGAATGGGTTACAAAACTGTAGTATACACACACAATTGAATTTTATTTAGCTATAAAGAAGAATAAAATTATGTCATTTTCAGAAAAATAGAACTGTAGAATGTTATACTAAGTGAGATTAGCCAGTCTCCGAATGTAAACAATTATATGTTTTCTCTCATGTGTGGAAACTAGAAAGAAACTGGGAAACAAAAAAGACGTCAAATAAATGAGGAGAGATACCGGTAAAATAGTGGAAGGGGATTTGGGGAAGAAGATGGGCTGGGGAAGGATGAGACATGATGAAGTTACCAGTTCAAACAATCCTATTTACACTCATGAATCTATTGATAGGAAACTTAATATTATGAATGGGGAGGAAGACAGAGTGGGGCAGGATCTGGAGAAAAATGCACCAGGAGCTGTATACATGTATGTTTCTATCACACTAAACCTCAGTATGATGCATGGTTACAATGCACCAATAATATTTTAAAAAGAAACAAAAAATAAATGCAACCAAAATGTGGTTCTTTGAGTAGATCAATAAAATTGATGAATCTCTAGCCAGATTTTTGGGAAGGTGGGATAAGAATATATATATATATATATATATATATATATATATATATATTACCAATATAAGGAATGAAACAGGTGACTTCACTGTAGGTTCCACAGATAGCAGAAGGAAAACAAAGGAAAGTTATAAATGAGTTTAGGCCAATAAATTTGTCATCTTGAAAGATACAAACTACCAAAGCTCATTCAGGATAATATTGATCATTCAAATAGCTCTATATTAATGAAATGTGTGTTTAAAACCTTTACACAATGAAAGCTCCAGAGACAGAAGTCTTCATGGGAGAGTTTTGCCAAACAAGGAAGATACAGTGCCAACTCTAAACAAATTGAGAATATTAAAGAAAAGGAAATTCTTTACAAATAGTTCTATGAGGCAACCATTACCCTAATACCAAAACCAAAGCCCCCAAACAAATAAAAAGATAAAAGAGAAAAACTAAACACCAAACCTATCTCCCAACTGATATGTAAAAAATGAATACAATTTTAATAAATCATATACCAAATCATATTTTAAAGGAATGACAATATCAATATTTTTCACAGATCTGGAAAAATTATTCCAAAATTCATATGGAAGAACAAAGGACCTAGAATAGCCACAGCTATTCTAAGCACTAAGAACCACACAGGAGACATCGTAATACCTGATTTCAAATTATACTATAGAGCTATAACAAAAAAAAGCACAAAATTGGTATAAAAAATACTCACAGACCAATATACCAGAGTAGAAGATACAGAGACAAATTTACACACTTTAGAGCCAGCTAATTTTTGGCAAAGTTGCCAAAAATATACATTGGAGAAAAAATAGCCTTTTAAACAAATGGTATTGGGAAAACAGGGTGTCCATATGTAGAAGAATGACACTAGTCTCCTGTCTTTCACCCTGCACAAAAGTCAACTTGGAATAGGTCAAATACCTAGAAATTAGATCAGGAACTGCAAATTCTAGAAGAAAATGTAAGACTAACTCTCCAACATATAGGCACAGTCGGGGCCTTCCTTAATAAACTCCTAAAACCCAGGAGATAGAGTCAAATCAATAGCTAGGATCACATCAATTAAAAAACTTCTGCATAGCAAAGGATACAATCAAGAATGTGAAAAGAGAGCCTACAGAATGGGAGAAAACCTTTGCTAGCTACTCCTCTGATAAGGGACTAATATCTAAAATGTATAAAGAACTAAAAAGTTAATATCAAAAAACAAATAAGCAAATAACTCAATCAAAAATTGGACATGTGAACTGAATAGAAACTCCTCAAAAGAAAAAACACAAATGGCCAATATATTTTAAAAATGTCCAACATCATTAGCAATCAGGAAAATGCAAATCAAAAACTACACTGAGATTTCATCTAAGTCCAGTTAAAATGGTACTCATCAAGAATACAAACAATGCCGGGCGTGGTGGCGCACGCTTGTAATCCCAGTACTTTGGGAGGCTGAGACGGGAGGATCCGGGTTCGCGGCCAGCCTCAGCGTGCTCTCTCTCTCTCTCTCTCTCTCTCTCTCTACTTAGTGAGGCCCTCTGCAACTTCGTGAGACCCGGTTTCAAAATAAAGTATAAAAAATAGGGCCGGGGGTGTAGCACGGAGGTAGAACACCCCTGGGTTCAATCCCCGGTACCGCAA
>PVJS01050319.1:0-14358 GCA_004027185.1 Glis glis | reverse complement strand
CCCGGATCCTCCGGTCTCTGCCTCCCAAAGTACTGGGATTACAAGCGTGCGCCACCACGCCCGGCGAGACCCTGTTCCAAAATAAATAAAAAATCAAAGCCGGGCGTGGTGGCGCATGCTTGTAATCCCAGTACTTTGGGAGGCAGAGACCGGAGGATCTGGGTTCGCAGCCAGCCTCAGCTCTCTCTCTCTCTCTCTCTCTCTCTCTCTCTCTCTCTCTCTACTTAGTGAGGCCCTCCGCAACTTCGTGAGACCCGGTTTCAAAATAAAGTATAAAAAATAGGGCCAGGGGTGTAGCGCGGAGGTATAATGCCCCTGGGTTCAATCCCCGGTACCGCAAAAAAAAAGAAAAAATCAGACTGGGGATGGAGCTCAGAGGTAGAATGCCCCTGGGTTCAATCCCCAGTACCACAAAAAAATAAAATAAAATAAAGCCCTTAGAGCAGTGTGTGGTATACAGTCGGTGCTACATAAGGGATTACATAAGTAGGGAAATGAAAATGTTTTCCAGGTTACAAATGGTATCTTTAAAATGAACCCAGGAAGCTGGGCACGGTGGCACACACCTGTAACGCCAGCAACTCAGGAGGCTGAGGCAGGAGGATTGCAAGTTTGTGGCCAGCCTGAGCAATTTAGTGAGGCCATATCTCAAAAAATAAAAAGGAGCTGGGCATGGTGGCATACACCTGTAATCCTAGTACTTGGGAGGCTGAGAAAGGTGGATTGCAGGTTCAAGACCAGCTTCAGCAATTTAGTGAGACTCTCAGCAACCTACCAAGAAACCCTGTTTCAAAACAAAAGAATGAAAAAGGGCTGGCGATATACCTTGGAGGTAGGATGCACCTAGGTTCAATTCCCAGTACCATAAATACATACATACATACATACATACATACATACATACATAGCAGCAATTCAGGTAAGATGGCACATACTGACACAGGAGGATCCCAGGTTCCAGGACAGCCTCAGCAACTTAGTAAGACCCTGTTTCAAAATAAATTTAGCTGGGCGTGGTGGTGCACGCTTGTAATCCCAGTACTTGGGAGGCTGAGACCAGAGGATCGCAGGTTTGCGGCCAGCCTCAGCTACTTGTGAGACCCTCTGCAACTTAGTGAAACCTTATTTCAAAATAAAGAATAAAAAATAGGGCAAGGGGTGGAGCTCAGAAGTAGAATGCCCCTGGGTTCAATCCCCAGTACCACAAAATAAATAAATAAATAAATAATTTAGCTGAGGCATGGTGACACACACCTGTAATCCCAGTACTTTGTGAGGCTGAGACAGGAGGATTGCAAATTTGAGGCCAGCCTCTGCAATTTAGTGAAACCCTGTTTTAAAATAAAAAATAAAAAGGGCTGGTAGTGCAACTCAGTGGTAGAGGGCCCCTGGGTTCCACCCCCAGTATCACAAAAAAAAAACACACAAATAAATAAAAATTAGGGCCGGGCGTGGTGGCGCACGCTTGTAATCCCAGTACTTGGGAGGCTGAGACAGGAGGATCCGGGTTCACGGCCAGCCTCAGCTACTTAGTGAGGCCCTCCGCAACTTAGTGAGACCCTGTTTCAATATAAAGAACAAAAAACAGGGCTGGGGGTGTAGCTCAGAAATAGAATACCCCTGAATTCAATCCCCAGTTCCGCAAAAAATAAAATAAAATATAAAGCTTGGAGGTAGAGTGCCTCTGGGTTCAATTCCCAGTATCACAAAAAAAAGAATAAAAGAAATAAACAAATATTATGTCTTCTGAATTTCCATTCAATCCTTTGTGCTTTATGTACATGAATATGTCCTTATAGAAATACAGACTTTTCTTTTGAGTTGGTTTCTTTTACAAATATTAGTCATACTTTCAAAAGGCTGCTTTTATTGAAGTGTGACAGTGACGGGTCTCAAGACACAGAGATGGGGAGATAGCTAGAGAGCGGGCTGGGGGTGGGGGCCAGCAGCACCGGAAACCTCAGCCTGCAGGGATCCCCGTGGGGGAGGGGAGCCTTTGGTCTCTCCCCAGCCTCTTCCTTCCCCCTGGCCTGGGGGTGGCTGGGGAGGGGCAGTTCCTCTTTCCTTCCCAAGCACCGAGGAGGCCCCAGCTCCCAAGGGGCTGAGAAGCTGGAGCTTGGGTGAGGGGGAGGAGCTGAGCCACTCTCCTGTGGGGACCCCCCCACCCCAGGAAACATGAACAGGAAAGACAGCAAGAGGTGAGAGGCCCCTTCTCAGGGAGACCAGGAGCACCCAAGTCCCCGGGGCCTCGGGCTTCGTGGGAAGGCCGTGGAGATACTAACAAGGCGGGTGTGAAGGGGGGGGGATCCGGTTCCTGTAGGATCAGGGTGCCAGGGAACAAGATGCTTCAGGGAGCTGAGGCTGTGTCCTTGACTGGTCCTCTCGCTCTTTCTAGACTTCGAGCCACCCTGTGTCCCTTCTCTCTCCTCGCCCCCCTCTCCATTCTAGCTTTGCCATCTGTCTCTGTCCTCTCTGGGGTCTTCCTGGCTCCCCATCCGTCACTGCCCCCTGACTGGAAACTCCAGGTTCCTGCAGGGCCCTGCCCCAGGAGAGGGGTGTGTGACGCATGGAAGCCAATCCCCTGCCTCTTAAACCACTGCTGCAGCGCTCCAGACGCTGCAGGGGTGAGGGCCAAGTGACTGCCTGTGCCAGCAGGGTCTGGAATGGGCTTCCATCTCCTGGGCAAGCTTGCCCTCCTGTCCCCACAGGGGCGGATGGTGGCTGGGTCCCCAGTCCAGGTGGTTCCTCCAGCATCCCCCAGCATGATTTTGATGAGCAACTGGGTTCCCTGCCCATACTATTCAGCAGTTTAGTGATGGAATCCTAGCTGCCTCATTTCCTGGCTGTGTGACCTTAGGTAAGTTACTCAAGTGCTCTGTGTCTCTGTTTCTTCTACTGTCAATAGAATAATCATAGACCTTACTTCGATGGGGCCAGGAAGTCTTCAGTGAGAGTCTAGAGTTCTCAAACTTGAGAGGGCAGCAGAGCTCCCCAGAGGGCTTGCTGAATGCTGGGTTGGGGCCTGAGGATTTGCTCCGGTGATGCTGCTGGTGCTGGATGGGGACCATGCTTTGAGAATCACTGATCTAGATACAGTGCTATCTAGACTAGGCCTGCAACCTAATCGATATTCAATAATGCCGGTTTTTAGCTGGGCATGGTGATGCATACCTGTAATCCCAGTACTTAGGAGGCTGAGACAGGAGGATCACGGTTTCGAGGACAGTCTCAGCAACTTAGCAAGACCTTGTTTCTGTGGGGGGGAGTACTGAGGATTGAACCCAGGGACATTCTACCTCCGAGCTACACCCCCAACCCTATTTTTTATTATTTTGAAACAGGGTCTCTCTAGGTTGATGAGAGTCTCATTACTTGCTGAAGATTACAAGCATGTACCACCATGCCTGGCAAGACCCTATTTCAAAATAAAAAATTAAAAAGGCTGGGCGTAGCCGGGCATGGTGGCACACACCTGTAATCCCAGCTCTTGGGAGCCTAACATGGGAGGATCACAGGTTCAAGGATAGCCTCAGCAACCTAGGGGGATCCTGTTTCAAAACAAAAAATAAAAAAGGATTAGGGGTGTAGCTCAGAGGTAGAATGCCTCTGGGTTCAATCCCCAGTACCAAAATGATAAATAATAATGCCCGCTATTATTCAACAATGGGCCATGATGATTTATTGAGCTCTTAGGATGTGGCAGGGGGCATGGCGGTGCCTTTGTCTTGGGGTCTCCCTGTTTCTGGTTCCGCCCCCACGCCACAGGAAACTGAAGACCAGACAAATGAAGTGACTCTCATAAAGTCACACAGCCAGCAGAAATTTCTCAAACCCTGTTTTGTCTGATACTGGAGCCTGAATTCTGCACCCTCCTCCCTTCCTTCCTCCTTCCCTCCGCTCTTCATCACAGTCTCCATTACCCTCTTTCCCCACCTGGAAACGGAGCCTCGGGGAGGCATATGGCAGAGTGAGGGTTATTTTTAAACTTTCCTTGAAGCTGCTCTAGCCCCAGGGACCACGCCTAGCTCTGCGGAGCCCAGGAGAGGCTGCTCTGCACTGGTACTTCCTCTCTTGCTTCCAAATCTAGGGACCCAAGCTGGAGGCTGAGACTCCAGGGACTGTGAAGGGCTGACATGGGGGGGGGGTCCGGCACCTTACTGGAGCCAAGGGGAGAGGGGGAAGAGATGGAATCCCAGGGTCCTGCGGGCAGGGGTTCCTTCCATGTGGATGGGTCAGGGCAGCTGTTGGAAACCAAGGGGGAGTCCTGAGGAGTATGACCCTCCCATGTGCCACCCTGGGGAAGACAGAGTGGTCCTAAGGAGCCGGGCGTGGTGGTGCACGCCTATAATCCCATTACTTGGGAGGCGGAGACAGGAGGATCGCAGATTTGAAGCCAGTCTGGGCAATTTAGCAAGACCCTGTTTCAAAATAAAAAATAAAAGCCAGGCATGGTGGCACACATTTATAATCCCAGTACTTGGGAGGCTGAGACAGGAGGATCATAGGTTCGAGGACAGCCTCAGCAAGTAGTGAGACTCTCATCAACCTAGCAAGACCCTGTTTTAAAATAAAAATAAAATAGGGCTGGGGATGTAGCTCAGAGGTAGAATGCCTGAGTTCAATTCCCAGTATTGTAAATAAATAAACATAAAAAATAGGGCAGGGGTGTGGCTTAGAGGTAAAATGTCCTGGGATCAATCCCCAGTACCAAAAAAAAAGAAGAAGAAGAAAAAGAAGTGGTCCTAGGGGTCTTCTCCCTTGTTTCCCTGTGAGGTTAGGACAGGTCAGGACAAATCCCAGGGGTCTGACAAAGGAAGTCTCTTCCATGATGCCTTGGGACCATATTGTCAAGAGGCATTTAGGGCTATGCCTGTGGAAGGGTGTTTTTAGGATTCTTTGGAGGGTCCTCAGTAATTCTGCAGTCTTCTTCCATGATTCCCTGGGGAATCTGGAATATTCTGAGGGTTTCCCCATGAGTCCATGGTAGGTCAGCAGTAACCCTGGTACTTTATCCGTAGAAAGTTTTTCCCATAGTGCCTTGGGGCATGGGGGTTAAGAGGAATTCTGGGGGTTTGCCCAAAGGAAGGGGCTTCTATGATTCCCTGGGGATTGTACCCACAGGAAGTCCCACCAGGAATGCTCCGGGAAGGCAGGGGGACGGGGCCGGCCCCGGCAGCCCCGACGCCACAAGACGTGCCCCAGCCCCCGGGAGATCAGCAAGGTCATGGCTTCCATGAACCTGGGCATGCTGAGCGAGGGCGGCTGCAGTGAAGATGAGCTGCTGGAGAAATGCATCCAGTCCTTCGGTGAGTGTCGCCTCCCCAGTCCTCACATCAGCTCAAGCACTCACCTCTCAGCCTCAGTGTTCAGGGGCATAAAATGGGCGTGTGGTGCCAGGTGTAGTGGTGCATGCCTGTAATCCCAGTATTTGGGAGGCTGAGACTGTAGGATCACAGCTTCGAGACCAGCCTCAGCAATATAGTGAGACTCTCAGTAACCTAGCAAGACCCTGTTTCAAAGCAAAAAATAAAAAGGGCTAGGGGTGTGACTCAGAGGTACAACACCCCTGAGTTCAACCCCCAGTACAAAAAAAAAATGGGTGTGTGGAAGAATCTCAATCACTAAATTAAGGATAAGAGAAAGCCAACATAGTGGTGCACGCCTGTAATCACAATATTTGAAAGGCGGAGACAGGAGGATGGCAGGTTCGAGGCCAGCCTCAGCAACTTAGCAATACCCTGTTTCAAAATAAAAAATAAAATAGGGCTGGGGGTATGACTCAGAAATAGATGCCCCTGGGGTCCAATCCCCAGCACAACAACAAAAAAGAGACAGACCTGCATTACTTTTTTTCCTGAGATGAGGTCAGGGAGCAGGATTGGTGCTATTTAGGTCTTCAACAAGACTTGCTGACCCCACATGGTACAGACAAGGAAACTGAGGCATGGAGAGGTTAAGTTGCTTGCCCACGGTCACGCAGGGTGTCACCAGCCGAGCTGGCCTTTGAACCAGATGGCCCTCTGAGCGCTGGAGGCTGTCACTCCATTGCCCAGGGGCCACTGCAACCACTTCCCCTTCTCCCACCCCCAGACTCAAGTGGCAGCCTGCGCCGCGGGGACCACATTCTCAACATGGTGCTGTCCATGCACAGCTGGGTGCTGCCTTCCGCCGAACTAGCTGCTCGTCTGCTGACCTCATATCCTCCCAGGACCATGAGCTGTGGGGAGAGTGTGGAGGGCAGAACTGTGAGGGGCCGGGAGATGGGGACAGCGTGAGCGGGAGGGTCAGGATGCTGGATACCAGAGCCTTGACCCGAGCTCAAGTACCAGAAGGCTGCAAGGGACACGCAGGAGACCAGGCAGCTGCAGATCTGTCACCTGGTCAGGTAGGGCTGAGCCCGAACTCCCACACCCATGAACCAAGACCCCATCCTGCTGCCCTCTCAGGGACGCCCCAACCCCACTCCCAAAAATCCCACTCTCAGACACCCTCCTGGTTCTGCTCCCCCTCTTGGAGACCCTCAACCAGACCTCATGGACCCTTCTCCCAGCTCTGGTAGATCTCCAGCTCTGATCCCCCAAATCTTTCCTCCTATATACCGCCATCTTAGCTCCCAAGAGCCCTCTAGCTTGATCCCCCCCACATCTCACCCCTAGAAGCTACCAGTCTAGTTCTTAAGACCTTCCCACCATGCTGCTTCTTAAAAGTCCTACTTCCAAGAGATAACTCTGTTTATCTCTTGTAAATCCCCCCAGGCTGTGTTAAGAAACCCCCAATCCTAGCTGGGCATGGTGGTGCATGCCTGTAATCCCAGTATTTGGGAGTCTGAGACAGGAGGATCTCAGGTTTGAGGCCAGCCTCAGCAACTTACTGAGACCCCCATTTCAAAATTTAAAAAAATAAAATAAAAAAGGCTGGGGGTAGAGCTTGAAAGTAGAACCTCCCCTGATTTCAATTCCCAATACCACACACACACACACACACACACACAAAAGAAACCCCCAGTCCTATTTCAGAGAGCCCGTTATCCTGGTGCCCTCCAAACCCTGACTTTCCAGGGACTCCCTTGCACACATATAGTCACCCTAACTTACCCTGGAGACTGCTCAGCCTAAAACCTCTTGTAGAGACCTTCCCCCCACCCCCCGCCTCATTCCCCCATATCTCTTTTTTTTCTTTTGTGGTGCTGGGGATTGAACCCAGGGGCATTGTACGTCCAAGCTATACCCCCAGTCCTATTTTACTTTTATTTGGCTGCTGACAGCCTCACTAAGTAGCTGAGGCTGTCCTTGAACCTGCAATCCTCCTGTCTCAGCCTCCCAAGTACTGGAATTACAGGCATGTGCCACCACACCTGGCTTGATTCCCCCATCTCTAAACCACTCTCAGGTACTGGCTGAACCAACACCCAAAGGCAGTGCACCAGGACCCCCAGCTAGAAGAAGTTATAGGTCGTTTCTGGGCTACTGTGGCCCAGGAGGGCAACTCAGCCCAGAAGAGCCTGGGAGACACGTCCAACCTGTGAGCCAGCCCCACAGCCTTTTCCCTGCCCCACCCCATCCTGCCATCTCCCTCCACACCCCCAGACCCTCACCCCTGAGCCACCATAATACCCTGCCCCTCTTGGCCCCCAGCCTGAGCCCTGGTGGCCCTGGGCCCCCACCTCCCATGAGCAGTCCAGGCCTGGGCAAAAAGTGCAAAGTGTCCTTGCTCTTCGATCACCTGGAGACAGAGGAGCTGGCTCAGCACCTCACTTACCTGGAGTTCCGGTCCTTCCAGGCTATCACGGTGAGGACTCCCCTCCCTGTAACTCCCCTTCCAGAGTAGAAGACAGATTGGAGTGGGAAAACCCCTGCATGGGCATCCAGCTGGGTCCTTAAATGCTTTTATTTATTTTGTGAGGGGTTATTGGGGATTGAACCCAGGGGCATTCTACCTCTAAGCTACACCCCAAGCCCTTTTTACTTTTTGTGTTTTTGAAACAGGGTCTTACTAGGTTGCTGAGAGCTGCACTATATTGCTGAGGCTGGTCTCAAACCTGCAATCCTCCTGTCTCAGCCTCCCAAGTACTGGGATTACAGACATGCACCACCAAGCCTGGCTGGCTGGGACCTTAAACTCTAAAACTGTCAAACCTGAGAGCCACAGGGTCCTGGAAAATGAGTTCAGTTGGCTGAGCACAGAGCCCCTGGGTTCAAATCCCATCACCTCCTTCTTGCCTGTGTAACACTGAACTAGTTTCTCAACCTCTCTGGGACTCCTTTGTAAAATAGAGGTCATAATACTTCATTGGATGGTTGAATTAAAAACCCCATTTAAAAATGCCTTTTGCAGCCGGGAGTGGTGGCACATGCTTATAATCCCAGTACTTGGGAGGCTGAGACAAAATGATCGCAGGTTCGCAGCCAGCCTCAGCTACTTAGTGAGGCCCTCCACAACTTAGTGAGACCCTGTTTCAAAATAAAGAATAAAAAATAGGGCTGGGGTGTAGCTCGGAGGTAGAATGCCCTTGGGTTCAATACCCAGTACCACAAAAAAAAAAATGCCTTTTGCAATACCTGGCACATAGTTGAGGGCTCAAAATATTTTATTAGTTATTCATTTATTCAACAAGCATTTCAATTTACTGTGCCTAAGTTTCCTCATCTGTAAAAGGGCATATTAACAGTTCCTGTCTTATAGGAGCAGTGCCTTGTGTAGAGTAAATGCTACCTGGTCGAACCATTTGAAATTGCCATTATTTGACCTACCCAGATGTCAGTATCCATGTGCTTTAATGTAGACATATGTTAACTATTGACTTCTGGATATCATTGTTTCAAGGGAAGATGGGAATCTGGTTCCCTAGTGTAAAAACTTCCTGATTTTGTGTGTGTGTGTGTGTGTGTGTGTGTGTGTGTGTGTGTGTGTAAAGGTAGATACTGCAGTAGATGTGAGCATGGAATGTATACACCATTGAGCAGAACAAGTAGAAGTTGGTATCAAGTCCTCTTCCCCATCCTTCTCTTTGTTAACTGTGTACTAGTCAGATATACAGTTAAGAGCTTATAGACTAGGGTGGCGTATAGCCCACTGGTAGAGCATTTGCCTAGCATGGGCAAAACCCTGGGTTCATACCTAGCACTTTAAAAAAAAAAAAAAAAAAGCCCATAGACTGGTTTCCTGCCCTGACTCACGATTGTGTGAACCTGGGTAAATTACTTATCCTCTCTGTGCCCAACTGCCTTTATTTGTGTGTATGTGTGTGGGGGGGGGGTACTGAGGCTTGAACCCAGGGGCATTTTACCTCTGAGCTACACCCCCAGCCCTTTTTTATTTTGGAAACAGGGTCTCACTAAGTTGATGAGTCTCACTACTTGCTGAGGCTGTTCTCAAACCTGAGATCCTCCTGTCTCAGTCTCCCAAGTACTGGAATTACAGGCATGTGCTGCTGCACCTGGTTCAACTGCCTCATCTCTAAAATGGGAATAATAGAGTCGGGCATGGTAGCCCTGGTCTGTAATCCCAGTACTTGGGAGGTTGAAACAGGAAAATCGAAGGTTGGAAGCCAGCCTGGGCAATTTAGGAAGATCTTGTCTCAAAATTTTAAAAAGGGCTAGGGAGTGTAGCTGAGTAGTAGAATGCCTCTTCGTTCAATCCCCAGTACCACCAAAAAAAAGGGGAGACCATAGTACTCACCTCATAAAGTTCTGAGGATTAAATTAGTTAATATGAGCCGGGCATGGTGGCGCATGCTTGTAATCCCAGTACTTGGGAGGCGGAGACAGGAGGATCAGGGTTCGCGGCCAGCCTCAGCTACTTAGTGAGGCAAAAAATAGGGCCGGGGGTGTAGCTTGGAGGTAAAACGCCCCTGGGTTCAATCCCCGGTACAGCAAATAAATAAATAAATAAATTAGTTAATATGAGCCAGGCGTGATGGCACACGCCTGTACCCAGTAATTGGGAGGCTGAGACAGGAGGATCGCAGGTTCGAAGCCAGTCTCAGCAATTTAGTGAGGCTCTCAGCAACCCAGCAAAACCCTGTTTTCAAATAAGAAATGAAATCGGGCAGGGAGTGTAGCTCGGAGGTAGAATGATTCTGGGTTCAATCCCCAGCACCACAAAAAACAAAAATAAATAATTAGTTAATATGATAAAGTGGCAGAATAGTACCTGGCTGTATTTAAACATTTCTCCTCAGATGGCAGAGGACCATGGTGATGTCAGGACAGGTGGCAGCATGGGGAGAGACAGATGATGACAAAGGTCTTTCAGGCCAGGGGGTCCCGACTGCCAGGGGATGGAATGTGAGGGGCAGGGTCTGAGCACCGCAGCCCACCCTGACGCCCGCTCGCCCCCAGCCCCAGGATCTGCGGGGCTACGTTTTGCAGGGCTCGGTGAGAGGCTGCCCAGCTCTGGAGGGTTCCGTAGGTCTCAGCAACAGCGTGTCCCGATGGGTGCAGGTCATGGTGCTGAGCCGTCCCGGGCCCGCACAGCGCGCGCAGGTGCTGGACAAGTTCATTCGCGTGGCACAGGTGAGGACCTCTCCCCTTTCCGCTCGCTTTCTGGGTGCTTGCGAGAGCCACCGGCGCAGTTACCCAACCCTGGGGAGATCCAGCAGCTGAAGTTCCCGGGACCCCTGCCCCAGCGCGTGACGTCTGCCCGGTGGTGACGTCACGCCGTTCTCGGTCCCGCCCACCGCCCACGCCCCGCCCACCGCCCACGCCCCGCCCCCGAGACCACAGTCCGGGCGTTCCAACCTGAGACTGTGACTTCTTCCCCCACCCCTTGCCTAGCCGCGGCGGTTTAAGTCCCTCCCGGCGCCGTCTCCCGAGCTCTCTGCGGATATTCGACCCCCAGAGCGATGCAAGCGTCCCTTCCTGTCCCCACCCTTACTTACACCATCCTGCACTCAGGCTCCTGTCTCCAGTCGCTCGGCCCCAGCGGTCTCTTCGGGACAGTGACTGCATCCCTCCCCATCGTGTCCAGTGTCCCTCAGGCCCGGTGCGCTGGGGCGCGTCCCTCTCCCTCTGCCCTCCTTTCTGGGAAAAGGGAAGCCCTTGGGCCGCTGCGGCCACGCCCCTTGGCTACTTCCACGCAGGCCACGCCCTTCCTCTTGCATCTTCCTTCGCTTTGCTCCTTCTTGCTGGGCTCTTGGGACCTGAGATTCTGGCCTCAGCCGGGGTCTCCTTGGTCAGAGCATCGTCTGTTCCTCCCTGCCCACCCCAGCGACCTCTGCCCCTCAGACTTGGAAAAAGGGAAGGCGAAGCCCGGTTGACCCCGCACCTGTCTCGCACCTTTCTGACTTCTTCACATCATTCTGGTTCCATTCACCTCTGCCTGGTTCCTAGCGTCTGTCCGCACACAGCCTCACCTGTGTGATTCGCAGAGCCTGACACCTGACATCTGTCTGAATCCTCCCACACCTGTCTGAAACACATCTATTCCCCAAATCGGTCCAATTCTCCACAGTCGCCTGTCTCCCCACGTTTTCCCAAGCTAACGGCAGCCGCTCCCCTGCCTGATGCACCTTCTCTCACCTGTCCCATGCCCACGCTGGTCCACACCCACACATGCCTGAACCCCAAATCAACAGTCATCATCTGAACTCCACCTTGCCTGCCCTTCTGTGATACCTCCCTTCCTAGAGGCTCCGCCAGCTGCAGAACTTCAACACACTGATGGCAGTCACCGGGGGCCTGTGTCATAGCGCCATCTCCAGACTCAAGGACTCCCACGCCCTCCTGAGCCCTGACAGCACTAAGGTGAACTCCCACCACCTTCCCCAGAGTCCCAAGTGGCTAACTGTCCTGCACCCCACACCTAACTCTCTAGCTCCATCAGTGTCTGCCCAGGGACTCTGGAACCACATTGCTCCCCCAAATCCCACAGACCCTCAGGCTGTCGGTATTCTCACTCCCTCAACACCCACCATGGCACTGACCCCTCTCTAGTCTCTGGTCTGAGTTGGGTTGTAAGGGAGACAGAGAGATGCTAGCAGAAAACCGGCAACTTGGGTGGCCAGCTAAGTCACACACCCAAAGATACCAACGTTTGGGCCACCAAGGGAGGAATGTGGATTGGGGAAGTCCTGGAAAGTATCTGGGAAGAGTGAGTCATTCATGAGTTTATTGTGTGGCTGAGGGGAGAGAAACAGACTAGAGGCATTCAGGGAAAGATTCTGTTGAGCGCTGCAAGCTGGGCTTTATCCAAAGGGCACTGGGGCCGGGCGTGGTGGCGCATGCTTATAATCCCAGTACTTGGGAGGCAGAGACCGGAGGATCCGGGTTCGCGGCCAGCCTCAGCTACTTAATGAGGCCCTCCTCAGCTTTGTGAGACCCGGTTTCAAAATAAAGGATAAAAAATAGGGCCGGTGGTGTAGCTTAGAGGTAGAACCCCCTTGGGTTCAATCCCTGGTACCACAAAACAAAACAAAAAACAAAGGGCACTGGGGAGCTAGGGAAGGTTTGGGAGTGATGCTACCATCCATGATCAGATTCAAGTTTTTTGAAAAATCACTCTAAGGTGTGGTAATCAGGTGTGGAATACAGGTGTGTCTGTAATCCCGTACTTGGGAGGCTGAGACAGGAGGATTGCAGATTTGAGGATAATCAAAGCAAGTAGTGAGACTCTATCAACCTAGCAAGACCCTGTTTCAAAATAAAATATAGGGCTGGGGGTGTAACACACACACACACACACACACACACACACACACACACACAAATCACTCTAGCCTGGGGAATGGGGGGGTGGATAGTGGGACCACTCTGAGATAGGGACCCAAGAGGAAGGGAAGTTCAGGGGAGATGTTGAGGCTGATGTGGGATATGGAAGGGCTCTGGAGGCCCTCAAAGGGTTACTGGGGGTCTGGAGCCCACTGAGGAGGCTGCTAGAATACTCCTGTCCATGGGACTCGGGACAGAACCACTGTCCCCTGTAACATGCTTCTCCCACACAGGCCCTGCTGGAGCTGACCGAGCTCCTTGCCTCCCACAACAACTACGCCCACTACCGCCGCACCTGGGCTGCCTGCACTGGCTTCCGGTTGCCAGTCCTGGGTGTGCACCTCAAGGACCTGGTGTCCCTGCATGAAGCACAGCCTGACAGGTTGCCTGATGGCCGCCTGCACCTGCCCAAGCTGAACAGCCTCTACCTTCGGCTGCAGGAGCTGGCAGCCCTCCAAGGCCAGCATCCCCCCTGCAGCGCCAATGAGGACCTACTGCATCTGCTCACAGTGAGCTGCCCTGCCTCCCTGAGGCTAAATCCGGGGCTACTGAGATTTAGGGTCCTGGGCCGGAGAAGGTCTGCAGAACCAGCATAGATAGTGTTGGAACTCATTAGTTTTGTTTTTTTGGTTTTGTTTTTTTTGCGGTACTGGGGATTGAACCCAGGGGCATTCTACCTCCGAGCTACACCCCCAGCCCTATTTTTTATTCTCTATTTTGAAACAGGGTCTCACTAAGTTGCGGAGGGCCTCACTAAGTAGCTGAGGCTGGCCGCGAACCGGGATCCTCCAGTCTCAGCCTCCCAAGTACTGGGATTACAAGCATGCGCCACCACGCCTGGCTAGAACTCATAAATTTTGAAGCCAGAGCTTCCTGGGCTTATCTAGCTGTGTGACCTTGGGCCAGTTAGCCCCTTGGCCCGTTTTCTTATTTAAAAAATTGGAATAATAATAGGATCCACTTCAGAGGATGGTTGAGAAGATACACCAGTAATATAATTTGTAAAAGTACTTAAAACAGCTGGGCATGGTGGCACATGCCTGTAATCCCAGTACTCGGGAGACTGAAACAGGAGGATCACAGGTTCCAGGCCAGCCTCAGCAATTTAGGGAGGCCCTCAGTAATTTAGTGAAACCCTGTTTCAAAATTTAAAAAAAAAAAAAGCCACGTGTGGTGCTCATGCCTATAATTCCAGTACTTGGGAGGCTGAGACGGGAGGATCACAGGTTCGAGGATCAAGTAGTGAGATTCTCATCAACCTCAGCAAGTAGTGAAACTCTCATCAACCTAGCAAGACCCTATTTCAAAATTTACACATTTTTTTTTGTGTGTGTGGTACCAGGGATTGAACGCAGGGGTGTTCTACCTCCGCGCTACGCCCCCAGCCCTATTTTTTTTTTATGCTTTAGTTTTGAAACCGGGTCTCATGAAGTTGTGGAGGGCCTCGCTAGGTAGAGAGAGAGAGAGAGAGACAAAGAGAGAGAGGAGAGAGGAGAGAGGAGAGAGAGAGAGAGAGAGAGAGAGAGAGAGATCGCACGCGCGCATGCGCGCTGAGGCTGGCCGCGAACCCAGATCCTCCGGTTTTGAAACCGGGTCTCACGAAGTTGCGGAGGGCCTCACTAAGGAGAGAGAGAGAGAGAGAGAGAGAAGA